>DWNK01000247.1:0-12851 GCA_018250315.1 Hyalothyrus neleus pemphigargyra | reverse complement strand
TCCGGGAGTGTGCCTGAGAGTTAGATTTCCTCCTCCTATTGCGGTGCCTGTGATGGCATATCCCCGGGGCCTGTGGGTTCTCAAAGCGTTGCTGATCCCTATGATCTCGACCTTACCAGTCTCCCACCTTGTGAACGTCGACAAAGAACCACAACGGAATAGGAACGGTGGGAAGAGATAATACCGCTCTTAAACGCATTACCAGAACACGACGAGTCGCAATTAACGGTAGACTCTTATCTTAAGGAAATCGTCAGTCAGTCAAATTACACGATAAGGCTTTATTACCAGCATTGCAAGGGTTGATGATGATGATGACATCATCATAATCAACCCTTGCAATGCTGAACAGTTCAGCCCACGGCTGAATGCGAATCTCCTCTCATAAAGATTAGGACATAGTCTACCACGCTGTCCAAGCGTGGATTAGTAGATTTCACACATCTTGTACAACTTGCAAGTTTTCGAATTCGCCTGGAATTCGAATCTTGACCCCCGCACTGCTTATCTTACAATATTATAGTACAATTCGTAAGTTAATATACAATTTGATTTATGCTATCGCTCGAAAATAGTAAACTAAAATCATAATTGATGGTTAATAAACCGTGGTTAAACTCATAGCAATATTTAACCACGGTTAATAGTAGTAGTGTTAAATAAAGTAGAGAAACCATCGCATGCATGGCGGCATTCGGAGAAAGTCGACATGGCGTGCGCACGAGATCCATTACCATAGCATTGACCATTAACGAGGTTCTACGTTACTCTATATTTATGGTTTATGTAATAGTGTAACGAGTTTATTTTCATAACACGTTATGTAACTTTAGAGTTTGGGTGTTAGAACGCTATATGCTTTTGATAAAATAATTTAGGTATTAGAATTATTGTTCTGATGCCTTTTTAAAACATTTCTTAATAATTTACCATTAAAATTATTCTTCTGATACTTTTTTCCAAGTATGATTTTATTTTTATTTTTTATGCATAATTGTATATGAGAGAGATAATATCTTATGAAAATATAATGTCATCTTGTCATCGTCTCTCAGCGGCTCAAGTATTTTTTAGGGTTCCGTAACTAGAAGTGCCCACGAAACCCTATTACTGATACAACGTTGTCTGTCCGTCTGTCACAGAGCTCTATTTTATTAACTCTAATAGGTAAATATTTGAAATTCACAGAGTATCTATGACTGTGGCCGCTATAACAACAAATAATAAAAATAAAACAAAGTGCATATTTAAAAAACATAATTTAGTAAAAATATATTGTTCGATGGTACGGAACCCTTCGTAAGTTAGTATGACTCATGCATGGCCGATTTATTTTATTTGCAGTAAACTTTGATAGATCCTAGATTAATAGCTTTCTGTAGGACAGCGTGCATCATAGTAAGTGCCGACCTGATTTAAAGAACTAAAGACGGGAATGGTGACTTTAGATAAAGTAATTTAAACTAATTCTTATGTAAATGTGGAGTTTAAGATAAAACGGAGGCCGAATTCCAAGCAAAAGCTTCTTGTTTATACCCACATTATTTTCTGTTCAAAAAGAAAGAATGATTATGATGATAATAGAAATACTTATCCTAGAATGGAGAATAAATAAAAATACAAGTTATATTTATAAGATTATATGCAATATAAAAAGTAATATGTACAAATTCTTTAGCGTTATTATGTTAACCTTTCCTTATTGGATCGGACTTCTCTATTTTTTTATTAGAATCAATTGCATAATATAATTCTAAATGATTCCAGGTGCATGGATTTGGACGGTGATGGATACATTTCCATGTACGAGCTGGAATACTTCTACGAGGAGCAGATGCAGCGAATGGAGGCCATAGGAATTGAAACATTGCCGTTTAATGACTGCTTATGCCAAGTAAGTTTTACTTTTATTGGATTCCCCTATTTTCCGGTAACAATGGAGCTTTATGATATTTTCAAATATATTTATTTTTCATAATTTAAAAGGTAATGAACTGGCGCATTAGGACTCAGTAAATTATGATTTCAAAGAGATATTGTTATCATTTTACCGTTTGGGTTAGCTTCCGACCGGATCATTGATTATTCCAAGTTTTATAACGATCGTATATAGTAAAAAAATGTACGGACAACTGAAATGACGTCACTACGTATAAAACAGCGCCACATCGTTTTGAGAGATAACTCAAGCAATCTCTACAATTAATTGCGCCAGATTGCTTGCAATAATTATTATTTATTAAACATTTTAAAAATGATTACATATTTAGAAACGTAACACATTTAATATATTATTAAAAATATCTCAGCAGCGATAAAATAAATTACACTTAGATAATAGATAGGTACATAAAAAATAATTTATTGTGTCTCCAGGTGTTTTGCGTTTACGACCATAAAATATATGTAATAAGTAATTTATTTCCAGATGTTAGACATGGTGCACCCGGCAGTGGACGGCAAGATCACTCTCTCAGACCTGAAGCGGTGCAAGCTCACGCCGATATTCTTCGACACATTCTTCAACTTGGAGAAATACCTGGACCACGAGCAACGGGACCCGTTTGCTACTCAACGCGACTCAGATTCCGAGGTCAGGCTTTTATATTGAAACTTCCCGCCTGCGGCTTCACCCACACCCACTTCACCCCATATGGGTTGATTTTGAAAAAAAAAGCCGATGTTCACGCTCATACATCAAACTATGTTATATTTCAAACGGAGCTTTCTGATTCACACCTAATCGTATTTTAGTACGCTTTTATAATTTAGTATAACTAATCGCATTTTTATATTACTCGTGTAAATATAACTCTGATGTGATGCCACTGTACTTAGGTAGGTAATTTTTTTTTATTTGTAACTCAAACGAAGAGGCAGGCAAGATACCTGATGGTAAGTAGCCTCCGCCGCCTATGAACATATGCAACACCAGAGGACTCGCTCACCGGCTTTAAAGGGAAAAGGGACGGAATGGGATATAAAGGACCTCGCATCCTTTATCGCGAGGGGTGGGAAGAGGGATTCCGGCTCTAAGGCGCACTACCGGAACACGACAAGTCGCTATTGACAATAGACTGCGACCTGAGTGTGGTCGCTAGCCAGTCGGGTCACACGATGGGACCACCAGCACGACCACCAGCAAACTCTGTTATACTATATTATACTTATAACACTCTATCTGCAGAAGAAACCTACATGTATTGTACCTGCGGTATTAAAATTTATCCATCGCATTTTGGGAGAAGGACATAATAATTTGCTAATAATGAAAGGAACAAACTACTCGACCTCGTTTATTTGCAGTTAATAACATAAATGGCGTAATTTCATTTCTAGATGTCGGAATGGGATAGATTTGCGGCTGAAGAATACGAATTGTTAGTAGCGGAAGAGGGCGGTAGCGACGCACAAGACCAAATGTAAGTGCCCTCATCACAAAAAAATTACAAGAACTTTAAAACTAATATCTTTATTGTAATAACAATTTTCTTTTCAATACAAACAGGCAATTGTATAAAATTATGAGAGAGGCAGAGAAAAAGAAGTGTATAAAACGATTCTATGAGTTGTGGAGAGCTAGTCAACCGAACGGGTTTAGATTTTACAAATAAATGTCAATACTCTATGGTAACGTAGATTTGACCCCTCATAAGAGCACTAGATGGACTATTAGATACATTTGATGCATCTTGCGATCCGCATTATGTAACGATGTAAGCACGTTGTTACGGGTATGATACCAAGTAATTAACAATTATAATGTGATTATTTACACGAGTGCATTGGTTGGCGCCGCCGACATTAGCGTTGTCATTTGACTCTTGTGGACATTAGTATAGAATAACTTACAAATGAGGAGTCATTAAATATACTTATTCTCGCAGCTCAAAATACGGATTTTTAGAGTCAATGGTTTTATTTGGAATTATTGTATAGTGGCCATTCAGTGCCATAAGGCCTCCGGTAAGGTGTAACTACTGCTATCTATGGACAAAAGCCGAGATCGACTTGTCAACAAATTCTCCGAAATGTGCATAGAATTTCCACATCCTCGGTCGCCTATCCATCTTTTGACCGTGTCTCAGGTTCCTTAAGCGGTTTAGGATTTATCGGATTTAGTCTCTGTAATCGTCTACAAAATCTACACAGGTCTGTAAAAAATATCTTTTTATAATTTAATCCAAGGGTATAATTTTCATCATTATAATATTCTAAAATTAAATTGTCATTTTGATGTCATATTATTTTTACTTTAACGTATCGTCTACATTCCGTAGCAATAGATGTACAGACATTCATAACATTTTAGGTAATAGATTCATATAAAATAAATGATCATTATCGCAACTTATAGCAATTTTAACACGTACATATATCTAGAGGTGAGAACAGCTTCATCGTGTCCAAATCCAAATGTATAATGAATGAATCATTCGGTAATCTACGATCCCGGATTTATGTATGAATACTGAACCTCACGGTATTTAGTAGCCAACCTAGTTCTGAGTCAGTAGTTCTGAGGACCAATAATGTTCTTATGGGTTAATTTTTGATGGAATTATCCAGTTTAACTAATAAGAGTAAACGGGCGATTTGCAAGCGATTCTCTATTAGGCGCGTGGCGCGTGATGTGTGATCGAGCCGTCCGGCCCTCAACGACCGCTAATAGCTGAATTCCGATTAATATTCCATAGTCCAAGTATGCAATTCGTATTTTCGTGAACGTAACCACAATCTTTAATCTGGTAAAGTACACAAGCCTGGTAAAGTGTATGTAATATGACGTAATTTGTCTTATTCTGGAGCCCAGCGCATTGCTGGTTTGTAATGACTTGATGGTACTGATGGATACAATTAATATAGCATTTCGTGTTTTGGTAATGGCAGCGAGATATATCTTGTCATCCTATTTCTTACTCCGGAAAATAATAGACGGGGTAGCTACTGTGTCCGTGTAAATAAGCCATTATAAAAATATCATATTCAAATATAATTCAGTTAATGATGAGAATGATGTAAAACGTTTCGTCGCGTCTTCAGTGTACAATATGTTCTGAATGCAAAACTGTAATGGTATATAACATGCATAATGAAATATTCGAAAAATTAAACAACCTTATCATTATGATCATGCAAATTAGTTCTTAGAACATGTCATACATATTATACATTTTTTTTATCCCAAAAATATATGTATTGTATAAGTATTTTGTCTATTTATTCGTTTACCTTCCTTATGTTATATTCATTTTTGTTTTATGGCCATCGTTCATTATGTATTGATATTTCTTTCATCAGGGAGGAAGACAGAACAGGCTATGCTAGGGTAAGATTGTGTTCGTGATTAAAGTGTATGTTATTGTTTCATTTTGCTGCACTCACAGTATACGGAGATATATTTTCCAAACCTGGAATTGCTTGAGAGCTTGAATGACTCCCGAATACCTTGCATATTGTCGCAAAAATGCATTTTGTTCATCAACTTGTCGCTTTTACGTGTGATTGCACTCAAACGTCGTATAAAGTAATGCATCGACTGCAGCAAACGATTGTACAGAAACATTCAATGTCGGACCACGAACCTCACGCTGATTTCGCTTGGAGGTCATTGTCTGCCTTACTGATGAAACATTATATTTATTTTCCAGCAAATATTTATCTAAAACCCTCATCATCAATTCACACTTTAAGCTTTTGTTTGTAAATAATGAATTATTGGCATTTGTCTCGGGCATGACGCGACTAACATTAATACGGACTGATAAACTGTTGCATTCAGTACATATAATGTGTATAATAAAAATAATATGTTTTCAATTTGTTTTCACAAACGTTAATACCATTCTGTTTCCATTCCAGCTCATACGATGAGACGGACGAAGACTGTCTATCACCTAACATTGATGAGATCACCAACACCGAAGTAATCGAAGACTCGAGCGTGGAGGAGTCTACTCTCAGCGAAGGAATTCCGAGTGTCCGGGGCAGGGAAGTCCCAGGGATAGCCGGAGTGTCCCGGACACACCCTTCCCCTACTTCCTCGGGTTTCGTCAACCTCAGTTCCATATATTCGATCGGTAACGACCGATGGGCGCAACAGGGCACTAGCAAAAACGGGGAACGCAAAATGGAAAAGCCAATACCTCCAGAAAAGCCTGTGAGCCTCATGATGGTGAATGGCAAAATGGACAACAGATATGCGGGGTTCGGCAACAATAGCTTCTTGTACTCGCATTTAATTAACCCGAACGGCGCCCGAGCGAAGGATCCACCCTCATACACAGCCGCAACCAGTGGTGCACTCTTCGATAAGGAAACGAAAAAGACTGCGACGTCCCCAATCAAATCGAATTCGCCAGTCACGAGCCCTGTGAACGGTGTGAACAAGATCTCAGATAACTACGAGAAGGCGATAGCTGAAAGGCTCAGTCCTCAGAGGGAGATATCGAGGCTGAATCGAAGTAGTCTGTTCAGCAAAGTGAATACGGGGGTTGTGTCCGCTAAAGTGAAGAAATCCAATCCCCGACAAGATGAGGAGGATGAAGACTACGCGCGCGATAGCGACGAATGCTCCATATAGACCTCGCTGTTACGACATTGTTTTTGTCGGATACAATAACTTTGTTAGTGAACGCCAAAGATCGCCATGTGCAATTAGTGGACAAACGGACCTAGTTTAATGATTTGTTTGTATGTAACCATTACAGTTACGATGTTACGTTTGAATACGCAGAGGAATATTTTTTCAACGTATCCGTAAAGGTCGATACGTGCCTTGTGAAGTTAGAGCTAGGATGTTTGGACTCGTAGTGTAGCGTTAGAGTGACGTGTTGGTGACTGTTAGTAATACGGAACGATTGGTGTGTTTTAACATCGTCTTGGTTAGTAACAGCATTTTATTAGTATTGTATTGTATATTTATCGGACTCTAATGGTGTTTTGTTTAACGATACCTATTTACGTCTCAAAGTAGGTAAGCATATCAAATAATAGTTCAGTTATCGGCTTATTGGTTACTAAGGTTAAACTTTTCTAGTTAATTGAGAAATGACTTAAGTCATAAGCTGTAATTCTTAAGTCACATTGTATTGACGATAAAATTGAGTCATGACTCCGTATCGTCGTAATACTACGTGAGTCTCTTCGTACATATATTGAGAAAGAGCCATGTATGGTAATACTAATTCCTAAACCAACGAGAAGCGATACTCAAAATCATTGAACTCAATCGATTATTACACGACTATGTAATAGACAATATATTATGTATTTCTTCTATCGTGTGTTTGGAATTATGGCATGACCGTTTTTGGTTAGATTTTGTATCTCTTTTCGTTGGTTAGAGTGAAACCAATGGAGCTATAATAGCTATACATATAATAAAATTATAAAAATAAATTAAAACATTTTTTGTTCGCAATTAAGAAATAAAAGAATAATGTGAATTATAGTGGTTACGCAATTAAAATTAATTTACTGAAACTAAGATATTACACAGTAAACAGATTTAATTTGTTCCGTAAACTCATATTTGGGCTTTAAAACATATAATATGCATAGACATTTTTTTTTCTTTTCTTATTAGTTACGGAATCATAACGTTCCAATTTTATATATTTGTATAGTTATTATAGCTAATGTCAACTGGAACCCAAATAAATGGAAAATGACACATGTACACTAGAATTGTTACTATAATCAAAAGACTTCTTTAATCAATTACTTGAATAAATAAACTTACACGAGCAAGCAAATTATAGTTACATTAGACAACGGCCGCCATAATTTATCGTTCTTCCGTCGTTATTATCGCTCATATCATGGCTCCATCCAGAAATAGATATTTTGGACAGTTCAAATTAGATGCATTAAGGCTTAACAATACCGTCACTTCCGATCGCTTTACTCATTCAAATTCAGTATAAGAAACACGCACAGATATTTTAGGATAGCAAATATTTTTGATAAGGTTCAGAGATAACGTCGCATCTCGTAAACCTACGTATATTCAGGATAGGAGTGATAGTGTCAAAGTGAAGCTTGTATACGTAAAAAATCGCTGAGACGACTCTTGAGGGAAATATATGTCCCTTAAGTAAAATTGCGTGTTAGAATTCAGCTCGGAGCAAAGCGGATCTCAAAGCCCAATGATTAAGGTTGCATGGGATAAAAATATAAAACTTTCACTCCACTGATTATTTAACATATTATCGAAGAATTAAATTGGCGGGAAAATATTAACTTGCCATTTTACTAAAAAATCAAAAATATATAATAATTAATAATATATAAGTAATATTTTATTTATAAGTAGTAATTTATTTTTGGATTAGTTTTTTTATTAAACAATCTTAATTAAATCTTTTCATTTAATTATATTGTTTTGTAACATATGAATTTATATAATTCTGAAAAGCAATAAATAATTACTTCCCAGAATATCTTAAGGATTTCAACAATTTTTGCTTCATCATCAAAAATCCCGCCTTCGAAATTGCTTATAGTCTGTGGAATGAATAGTCCTCGTTGTTTAGACTGTGCTTGGCGTAATGTCAGACGCCATCATCTCCGCGGTCTTAGCACTATAGATTGTATATACTAGCGTAAAAGTATATACTAAGTCTATGCTTAGCCACTTGAGACTGGAGACTCCTGCGCACGCATAATCGTCGTCAACAGATCAGCGCTTTTTTACATGTCTCAAGCTATATGTAGCGTACGTCAAAGTCATCTTCGGATTGTTTGAGTAATGATGACCAGCGTAGCATTGTAGATACTTAGTAAAAATTTAGGTACTAGCGCTACCACGCCCTAATGTCTTGATATGATTGAATAAAACAGTTCATAAAACGATCTCCCATCTAATCCATGAATGATAAAGAACTAAATACAACCTATTGGTATAAACGATTGTCACTCTTTATAATTTTTAAAACTGGTTCCAGGTTTAACCATAGACTAATAGAAATAGATTTTACAAGTATTATCATTATTATTTAAAAAAAATTAAATCCACCTGCAGGATATATTTTTTACTGTTATTATTTTATTTCTTAAATTTAGACTATTAAACTAAGGTATCTATCTAATCTTCAATTTAATTCTGCTAAAAAGTTTTTGTAGTTAGTTTAAAAATCTATACTTATTACTTATTAAATTGGTATGTGACACCAAAGATTTCAAACGATGTGTGAAACACTTTTAAATTAATAGTAATGTAACCCTCACTAGTTGATCAGAACAGAAAGACAATACAGAGAAAGAGTGAGGAGGGATTAGAAACAAAATGTTAAGACCATTTTAAACCATTACCATCATAATAACATTAGCATGTATATACTGACTAAAACTGATTTATAAAAGGACAGTGGTGGCGTTAGTTAATTAGAAACTGTTTCGTCTTTTGTAGACGAGTCATCGTATTCGCAAAATTGCGTTAAATCCTAATCGCACGGCCGAGCGGTAGGCTTCATTATAAGCCGCGCTAATGAATCACGAACTTGAAATTGGCGCTATGCAATGCCTCTTAAAGCCTCTTAAATTATTTGTAAGTGATGCTTTCTAACCACAAGCACCTTTACTTTTAACTAAAAAATCATACAAAATAAATGTTAATAGCCAAATATATCACAAACTACAGCAAACGCTTCCAAACCTATTTGTTAAAGTATACGATTATCGATATCTTTCGAACCTAATATGCGATAATTACCGACTGAGGAACCAATCGCGTGTGTAATCGCGTGGTCGACTCAAAGCCATCAATGAAGAATGACTCATAATAATTATTACTGTGGTTAGCCGCCAATTTCAAGTTCGTTTATTATTGGCATGTGACCTAATAATGTAGTGTCAAGATATTAAAGGCAGAGCTGTACATATGCTTGTAGGTAATGCTAGGTAGGTCTTACATTTTTCTCTAGTCTACAGGGTGCTGAATTACGAGCTAATTGACGGTCTACCATTCATATTTTAATTGTACGAAAGAATAATTTGTCACAACCAAAGAATGCTGGGTTGTTAGTAAAATGACAAATTACGCCTAAACTTATACCTAAACATAATGGAAGTATCATTTGGTTCTTAGTACCTATCACTGTAATTAGAATAATTTTACTATGTAAAATCTATATTTAAATTTTGTGCTTAATGCAATTGTTTTAACATAAGACCTTTCAATGTGTTGACGTTATACGTTTAGCACTACATTGTGCCTCCTTTATTGTTATCAACGCGGGATTTAATACCGTTCAGCAGGGAGGATGGCTCCAATATCTGCTACTAATAACGCAAACGCCAATGTTGATGAAACACATTACTGGCGATGTAGACACTACGCCAATTTGCAATGCAATATTGAATTGGGTTGTCTCTCGGTCTGATATCTGGTATACCCATATCCACCACAACACAGGAATTAGCGTGCGGTCATGAGGATGATTAAAAATATATACATAGTTTGGCACATAGCGCAGGCGTCATCTACACAGAGCTTTGGACCACCCTCCCTACCCTTTAAACTTTTCTTGTTCTTGCATACTAATTAAACTAGTCATCGTTAACCCTAAAGTCTTCGTTTCAAGTAGTCCAGTGCTTCATTAACATTTACCAATTATTAACCAAAACGATTGTTCATATGTTTAACAAATTTTATTAATATGTTGTGTCCTGTTATCTTACATTGATTTTAATAAAATTTACGGTATGTTTAAATACCTACCATTAATCTTAGGAGTTTTAAGGTAACTTAGTTGGTTATTTTAATTGTTAGGTCTGTATTATTAGTTACCGTGTTGAATTTGAGGTGTAAAGATGGGTTTTGTATGAACGGTTTGAATATTTCTAATTTAGGGTAATCTAACGACATTTTCCTTTATATACACATGTATTACTTAATTAAATTGTCATTGTTAAATCTCCAATTAACTAAACAAATTAATAAATTATTATCTGTTTGATCGGATTTAATAATGTAACACCTTTATGATTTTAAAATAAGATCACGCTGTATCTTCTGTTTTCCGAACCATGATATATGGAAATACTGTGCCATTACAATTTTTACTTAAACTATGGATCATCTATAATAATATAATACGAACAGACACTTTTATTATCTAATTTAAAGTGATGTTTTAATATTACACAAATGAAAACAATTTAAGAGTGCACACAAAATGTTCACTTGCCTTTGTCATAAAAACTCTAGTATAGTTGGCTTTAAAAATTAAATTCAGATTTTTTTACCCTTATGCCGCTTATACTAAAAAACAGTCCAATATGTTTCGTTTGTTTTGTTATTTTGAAACAAAGATAGTAATAACTGTTTTGTACTTCGTTTAATAAAATGTTATTGTTGTATCTTGGTTTGTAACGTTAACGAATTCAAATATTTAAAACCCTAATCATTGAATATGAAAAAGGAGGAGGAGGTGAATATTAAAAAAAGGAGGATCACCCATCGCTAAATATTATTATCCTACAGGATATTCTATAGGCACAGAATAAAGATTCCGGAAAAAAATGGTTTTGTGCGAATTCCCAAAATTATTTTCGGGTAGAACCTAACATCGAAAACGATCTTATTTTGATCGATATCTACAGTACTGATCTGATAGGATAGGTCTGGCCTGGTCTGCAGTTCCCGAGTTTGTGGTATCTAAACTAGACAATAATATTATTAAAACAAAATACAAATCTCCCAATTTTTAAAGTAAAAACAAAATCTATTATACTTGATTACTTGGAAGTGGTTCAAGTGCACCTCACAACTTAAAATTCGTATAATATAGTAAAATGCATTTTTTACTTTATGTAACGTGCCAGAATTCCCTTTGCGGTCTCTCGCGGCTGTGATTGGGACCAAACGTTTTTTATACGTCTAGATTCAAAATGGCGCAAGAAACACGCGTAATATATACGTAATAATACGTAATAGTATATGCGTAATAATATTTTGAATGTATTGATTAATAGCAACATAGCTAAAAATGCATCTATGTGTGAGACTTGTAGAGGATGAGCGGGAAAATTATATATTTAAAATGTCACCAGTATTTCTAATTTGTATACCATTCTCGTACACTCTGCGACCTATTTGGACGCCATCTAAACGAAATCGTTACTTCGTTATACCTATCTATAATATATATCTATAAAATTCCATATTGCTTCTCCGTTAAGTCGTGGTATCAACAATTGGTGGAGACTTGTATATTTTTATTTTATAAATTATAATTCAATCTGAAATAACAAAGTAAACTACGTTCTGTATTTTTAAATGTATGAGATGATAAGATCTTTAAAAGTATTTATATCTAGGTAATCATGTTTGATTTTACTATATGAGAGTCCCGTGTTATGTTTAAATAAATTTGGTTTTTGGGATCGGAATGTATCTTACACTTGAACATTAATTTTATTTAATGTTATTTTGAAAAATGTTATAAAAAGTCTTAATGTCTTACCACATGCTTTTATCCCTAAATTCAGCGCGATTATAAAATTACTCAGTTAACCTACCTATTTTTAATGTATTAGCAGATATTATAATTATCACACGAATGTATGTAGATACTATATATAAGTGTAAACCACATTATTATAAACTAAATATCAGGTTTTTTACAAGCATTAGAAGGGATTTACTGTGTTAACTAAACAATGATGAAGATGACAGACCTAGATAAGTATCCTAATAAAGTACATTATGTATTTGAAGAAGTTTTATTTCATTAATCATGTTTTCATGTTATTACATTCGAAATCTTTTTGAACATTACCCGTGTGGACGAATGTCCTCATCCTCAGTCTCATGTACCTACAAGTTATTATCTACATATTGATGG
>DWNK01000246.1:0-12900 GCA_018250315.1 Hyalothyrus neleus pemphigargyra | reverse complement strand
TTTTAATGAGGCAGCTAGACTAGACATGTTATTTTAGTACAGAAACCATATTACATTTTTATAAAACTTCAGACTAATGCATCTAAGAACCTCTTCTGTGTATTATGATATTGGATGAATGTATTATAATAAAATTATCTCTTTTTACCCCACTATAATGTAAGGAAGGTAATGAGTTTAACGATGTATGTGTATAGGATGCTGATTTAATAACCTGCATCCTTCAGCTTCAGCAGGTAAACTAGATCACGATATACTACTACTCAAGTCCTTAAATTTTATTTTTTATTTATTTATTTAAAAGGAAAGCAAGCTGAGACAGCGCGGTCATTGAACTTAGGTGACTCCTATGAGTAAATAGATGAATGGGAGCGTTCATACGTAAACTCACGCTGTATTATTTACAATTACTAGATACTACTTACTAAGAAACTTGCATTTTATTTAATAACCACTAAACTTAAAAAAATCAAGATCGCCCGCATTATATATGTATCATATATCTACGACACATTTTTTTAAATAATAATTTCGATATTATCGTAACAAAAACACTGCCATATTGAGGGGGTTATATAAGAATAATATGTAATCCGCCATTTAGTGCTGCCGGATTTTGACATCTTGGATTTGAAATGTTGTTGTTACATACTGTAGACTCATGGTATGGTCGATCAACCTTACTCCTACATTATCATCATCAACCCATTACTGACCCATTGCTGGACTCAGGTCTCCTCCCGGAGCTAGCTAAGTGCTAGCCTAGTGATTCGTTGACTTCACATAAATTTTAAGAACTTTTTTAAGACCTGTCAGGTATGTAGGTTCCCTCGCGGTGTTTTCCTTCACCGTATAGCTAGTATAATACGTTTGTAATCCGCACATGACTTGGAAACTCAGAGTTATGCGCCTGGGATTTGAATCCACCGAATCGCGACAGGCTATCACTGCTTACAGTATACTGTCACAAAATTGCTAAATTTAGTCGTTGGTAGCAAATACATCCGTACATCGGCATCACTTCCGTCTAAACGAAGATACTCATAACTTATTCTATGACTTTACGCAAACAACCTAAATTCGACCGTAGAGAGAAGTCCGTGCAAGTTTCGAATTATACGTTTCGTTATACGAAAACTTCCACATCCTCGGGCGTGGGTCTGGTCTTAATTACCATGTTAATTATACTGGACTGACTTACCCTTTACATACATAAACGACTCCGATGAGCCTTACCGAAGTTGGTATTAGCAATGTGAGAATGAAATGTACCGTTGAGACTTATTGAAGTCGATATTTACCTGCACTACCACAACGTGGCGTAGTAGACATATTATTAAACGTAATATAAAATTTGTATCTGTACGCAATCCTGGTATAAAGTGATTAACAATTATTCTATTTATGTACGATTTGCATGGCACTACAAATGTACGTTGACCTCGACGGCTGATGCCGACGACCTGACTCACTCGAGTATAAAAATAAAAGAAAATCTCTAAATCGATTTTGGTAGTATATTGACAGTTTGTTACTCAGGTTACAGGTAAAATATTCAGCATAATATAATATTCAGCATAATATATACAGGTATAATATATACGTCTGCAGGGTAAGGTGTGTACTAAATTGAGATAGCTTAGCGTTTGTAACAAATCTGTGACCGGCCTTAATAACGGAATTATTACCATCCATACTATACACTACTATAAACTTATATATGCTAATATTATAAATGCTTTTGTCTGCCTGTCTGTCCTTCTGTCTGTTACGCTTTCACGGGTCAAAAGTACTGATTTTTTTTTTAATAAAACTCTTCTTTCTTTCAAATTTAACAGGGAGATTCAAATGTGGGGATGAACATAAGCAATTTTTTTTAAATATTCAACCTCAATGGAGAATGGCGCAGCCGCGGACCGGAAGTTAGTATTTATATGAGAAATGCAAATATTTTTCAAAGCGGAGAAATAGAAAAAGTTTCGACGAGAAAGTAAGATAAAAGTGTTATTATACACACTGAGATAAAAGTATTATTACGAGCGCTGCTATAGGCTACGCTCACGCACTAACATAATTTTATTAAGTACATGAGTATAGCAATAACTGCCGTAATGAGCCTCTTAAATGGAAATGATAATATCATACGTAAGGTAAATACGGCAAGTATTACCTTACGTATGATATTACAGTCTTAATCGCCAGAACAATAATTCTGGCATCACAGCTGGTGCAAATGTTGCGCATATTGAAAATAAGGTCTGAAAATAAAGATTCTATTTCTGTATTCAGTAAGTTTATTATATTTTAAAGGTATATAGCTAGTGGTAGTTCCCATCGTGGGAACTGATTTTGTTGCGGCAACCCTCAGACCAAGAGCCTATCGTAAATAGCTCTTGTGTTCCGATTGTGCACCTGAGAGGCAGATTCGATATTCCTCTGTGCCTTTGTTGGCACATCCTTGGCTCGTCGTCACGAGGTTCCGAAGGGCGTGGACCTTCAGCTTGGTGACTCATCTGGGGTTGCAAATGTCCACAAGCAGCTGTGATTACTTAGCATCCGCATGCCTCTCATGGTGGGTACAATGTACAATAATAATAAGGTATAATGTACAATACAAAAGACATTAAAAAAATATATAATATATAAAAAAAATAATCAAAAGAAAGAAAAAAAGACAAGCCCGCTTAGTTTCTTGCCGGATCTTCTCAATTGTGGTCGCGTTCCGATCCAGTTGTAGATTAAGGAAAAAATTTAAAAATGACAATTTGTAAGTGCCACCGTAAGCCTATACAAAATAAATGATTTTGAATTTGAATTTACAAATATTTTCCAAAAAATTTAAGTTACTATAAATTCTATAAATTATACTATAAATGCAATACACTTTTTGCTGGTAAGGTCCCATCGTTTCACCTGACTGGCTAGCGACCATCCTCCCATCAATAGTGACTTGTCGTAGAGGTAGAGCGCTTGAGAGCCAGAGTCTCATCTTCACACTCTTCCTGTCCCATCCCATTCTTTTTTCCTTCAAACCCGCCATAGCATTGGCGACTCCTCTGGTGTTGCAAATGTTCATAGGCGATGACTGCTAAGCAGGTGTCGTTGGGTTTAATATACATAAAAGTATTTACTTTTTGCATTGGCATGGAAATACAAACATTATTCAATAACCGGGGGACCTACTAATCTAGCGGCGAGACGGTTGGATATCATATTATGCAAAACATAGTAGTGCTCCAGACACCTGCTTAATGTCCTTCACCGTCCCAGGACCGAAAACTAGGTCGGCTGGAGGCTGCCAGACAATCACAATTTTAAATTAGGGATCCTAACTTTTAGTCGAGACAGATAATGCATATGTCCCTTGGTAACAGTTTACGACCGTTTTTATTAGGCCCGTCTGGTAAACGGTCTGGGTTTTTTTGTAGCGGCTCGCCCGAGCGCATTCGGTGATCTTTAGTCGTGCCCATAGATGTTTCAGCTCATGTTTGGCGTTGAGGTCATAAATCATCATCGCATAGAGTGGATAATGTCCAATATACAATTCCTTATCTAAAGTGGAATGGAGTTACTGCCTTAAGGACTTAGATGGAAGTTTGGCCTGGAAGTTTAGTCGTCTCACAACACCCTCGGAACCAGAACACAACTGGTGTTACCTACTCTTACTATGAGTTGGAATCAAAGAGTACTCAATACTTTAAGAACGTCTTGTTGATTAAATCGATGGCTCTCTCAGGCAATCAAAACATTAGCATAGCAGCAGATTGGCGACTCCTTTGGTGTTGCAAATAGGTTGCCCGCCCGCCTCTTTGCTAGGCTTATACATAAAAAAATCAAGCAACTTAATTAACAAACCAACAGCATAAGTAAGGCAAAGATACGAGTGGCAGTATGTACTACCTGTGGCGCTAACAATCGATACACATACAAATTTAGATACTTATATATTTTTTGAATTAACAATATAATAATCCCGCAAATGACAAATTTACGCTTTTAATTTTAACGATCTGTTACTAGTTACGGTCATTAAAATTTTATAGCTGATAAAAAGCCGACTTTCGTGCGGGAAGCGGAACGACCGAGGCTATTTTATATTGAAATATTTCTTGGAATTTTAATTAAGATACTTAGCGCATTTTATTACTCCAAATAGCTAAAAATAAAAAAAAACACTTATAACATTAATAGACTTCGGCTAACATCTATTTTATGCTTTGTAAAATAGTTGCAGTCAAAAATAATTACTTTTATAATTTGATTTTGATTTTTATAACTGTAATGGAAATATTATTATATTGCTTAATAAGTATATAGAAATCATACGGTAAATTTTGCTTAAGTATTCACAATGACTTCTTATTCATCATCATCAACCGATTACTAGGTTCTTGTAGTCTACAATATTGGCACTACTGACGGTGTGGAATGATAAACTTTTTTAGAGATTTCTTCTGCATGAACATTCACAGAAAAATCAATTGACAAAATTAATCAATTTATAATACATTAAAATATATTGAGTTACAGATTTGGGTAGACACGATTCTCAATCAGACATGGATTTTTCTTATATTTTTACTACAGCCACCTGATAGTAAGTCAATACCAAGAGCAGTTAATGAAAAGCTAATTAAAAAAATAAATATTACAATTTACCTCAACCTATACTCATTGCTGCAAGAATACTGCTATATTTAAGAAGCGATATCGTCACATGAGAGTGACCATTCTCTAGAATAACAAATTCGCTTAAGATGGCAAGGACATCCTGTTAATTATGACCTTGCTTGTTTATTTTATCGAATTTCAACGTATCCGATTTATTTTTACCTGCGAGTGTAACACGGTCGCTGAGTTTACGTAGGTATATTGATTCAACCTGCGCGTGCGCCGACGGTACTCCGTTTTCCGAATCAAAATATTATTTTGACGTGATCAGTCACACAAGGAATAAAACAATTTGTTGATGGTGGAGATCAAAACAAGCTACGTATAATTGACGGTACCGTTTTAAATATCTATTCTTGGGTCATTCATGTGCCCACAAATATCGTGCTCGGTGACAGAAATGAACTGTCACTGATCTATTTACGTCGGTGCCCACACTTTAGTGCGTTTTTTATTACAAGCTGTTATTCAACTTATGTATATGTGTTTGTGTACATATACACGTTATGTGCAGGCCTATCTTGAAACCATTTTTTTTTGTCCGCTTTTGTCCTTTTTCTCTTCATGAGCGCTAACATGTCTGAGATTAATGTCAGTAAGAACAATGCTAATCCTATTCTACTTGATGTTTCTCAGTGATCCATTGTTTGTTGTTGTTGATCACATAACATCGATGTCCTGAAAGCTGAAAATCCGCACATTTAGTTATGCCAAATCTGGTGTTAACTATTAGATAATGGTGCAGACAGAAGCCACCGGATAGCATAGAAGAGATACCTCCTGGTCTGGATTCGTGTCAGAATTTGATTTTAAATTTAATATGACCAACGCTGGCGAGAAAAATATTTGTAAAATTATGTTTTTGCGATAAATTTATTTCGTAGGCATTGCCAATTTGTTTTCTGATGTTATACTCTTGAACAATAGCCGTGCTCGTAATAAATTTACATTGCAAATTTGACCGAAAATCCGACAAATAAACTAAACATTAAAGGAAAACTTTATCCGTCCCTGATCCAAGATTTGGAACACTAAACAAGGCAATTCAAAAAGAAACTTAAGAAAATACTACAAAGAGATCCACTAGAAATTGGTTCGGTAATAGAGATATTGTGAAATTGTTTATGATAATGTCGTAGAATAATTTTATCGAATGAAATGAATTTTGAAACAACGTATCGCACGAAAGTCCGTCTTTATCGCCATATTTTATAACAGCCAGATCCGAAGATGTAGATTCAAGCGATTCAAAGAAGTTTCTATTAGCATACTAAGACTATCGTTAATACTTCTTTAGACAAAAAGCAAATTGCCTTCTTTTGAAATTACATAATAATAGTGTTTCAACGTAATGTTTGTAGCATTTGTGAGGAACGATTTGATTTCGTGGAAAAAGCGCCGGAACTAGTTCTATAATAATGTTAGTTAGTTGATAGTTCTATAAATAATGTGATGAGAGAACTCCTGATTCATAAAGAATTTGATTTCATTAATTCAGAACCGAAAGCTAGTGAAGTCATCAATGAAAAGACAACATAATAGACTAGTTTTAGACATTGGAGAAGTTAAAGGTTAAACGTTAAAGTAGATCATAATTCGCTGTTTGTTTCCGTCGGTCTGTCACAGGCATCTTTGGAAGCTCAATAGGAAAATAGATGGAGTGGTACACTCGTTATAAAAATGTACGTGACATAGCCAAAACTATTACCAAGTGTAAATGTAGAAAGTTATTAACTTTCTACATTGTTTCATTATATACATGATTACATTATTTTTTCAATATTTCAATATTTACCAGATAATATTTTAATAATGTTTATCTTATAAGTCAAATTATGAATTTAAACTATATGAATTGTTTCATAATAAGAAGCACAGGCGGAAAGAATCATGATGGAGCGTCAGAGTCGGAATCTGTATATTTTTGTGTATCGATGCGGATAAGATACATAACACGTTCAAAGTGGGAGTCAACGTCCGCACATCGCTACAAAAATCACTATTCAGTTTCATTACTACCTAAGCTTATCTAACATTCCTATAAGAGAGCCATAGTTTATGGAAAATAAAAACGATTATAAAAAAATCATAGTTCCGTATTCAACTGCAACTCAGTCGAGTTTACGTAAAGCATATTGCGTCAATATACAGATTACGATTTAAATTACAAAATACATCCTCATGATGCACTTTTAAGCAGATTTAAATTTAAAACAATTTAAACTATGTAAGACGCATTGGGTGGCGAAGTGCTTTGTTTTTGATCTCAAAAACTGCTGTCCGGCCAAATATTTATATTGTTTTCCTCTCTTTTTCTTCATCAAATTTATGGTCGTAATACTCGTAGCATTATATCGGCTTCCATACCTCGCCTTAATAAAACCATCAGATTAGATTTATATGCAAAATATTGTAGGCCAACACAAAAATTTTAAGTGAAAAATTGAGATTTAGGCAAAATCCGAGCTTGGAAATGTTGGCTTTGACAAACCACAATTATGAACATTTCGTTTTCACCGTGTTTATTTTTAGCTGCGAATTAATGATGTACATATTATACACATTGATTTAAGTTCAATAGATTTATAGGAATTTGATATGTAAATTAAATTAACACATTGTCACCGGAAGAGCAACATGAGCAGTTTGACTGTAGGATAGTAGTAAGACTGTAGGAAGGATTATTATCAGTACATCCATACTAATATTATAAATGCGAAAGTAACTCTGTCTGTTTATTACGCTTTCACGGCTAACCTGCTGGACCGATTGTAATGAAATTTAATATGGAGATATTTTGAAGCATGATGACGAACATAGGCTTTTTTTTTTAAAAAATCTACCCCTATGAGGTTAGGGTATTATATGAAGTTACACTTTTACGCCAGAACGGGAAAAATAGTCAAAGTCATGTAAAGCTGATTGAAAGCGGGTGGAAAGCTAGTTGATTAAAAGCCTGAATTTTGATCTGCCATAATTAGGGGGCTTTGGATATATATTTTAAGCAAGCACCTTAAAATTTTGGAGTTATTACGTGTAAATAAATTTTCACTCGCTTTAACAGTGAAGGAACACATTGTGACGAAAACTGACCTGATACTGAGAAATTAAACATATTTTACGTAAGGTTTTCAAAAAGAAACGTGTGCGTCAGAACCCTGGGACTACAAGCGATATTTGATGTCAGAAAAAAAATTTGAAGGAAAACGGCCAGACATACTGATGTCAGAATGTCTGGTTCTTTCTAGCTTTTTTTGTTTCGTGCTTCAGCGGAAAGATTGAATGCCGGGTCATACATGAGGCAAGTCCTCAGGAGTAGCATCTGTATCGACTCCAGATATAACTCCTGTTCTGCATGGACTTGGTTACAGATGTCTGAGCGGCAGTAACAACTTACTACTAGTCTGCTCATTGCTACTTCAATATCATACAATAGCACAATCCTTTTTGACAACATAAACTCATGTGTTTCACACACGCACGCGTCTCAAGACGGTTTGGCTGTACCTAAGTAGGGACGTTCCGATACAAGTAAATACCAAGTACTCGATACTTTTCTTTCGATACCAAGTACTTTTAGTATCGAATGAACTAATTACTTAGGTAATTACTTGGTATTCGAAGAAAAGTACTTGTATCGAATTGCATCAAAGGCGATAGATACGCAATTCTCAATAAATTTTAATTCTCGTCAAACACTCTAAGAACCATGTAAAAATTACACAAAACAGCATTATTTTTGTAATGTTGTTTTGTATAATTTCTACAACAAAGTAACAACAAAGTATCCATATGAGTAGGTATTACTTTTGAAGTATATATATATGAATTTCGATTTCGACGATTTCAGTGTTACTCATATGATATCGATACTTTAGTGGTATCGGAACGTCCCTATACCTAAGCCCGGTCCATGTAAGGTTGTGGTCGAGCCGGTCGGTCGGTTTGAAAAATAGTGTCTGCCGAACGTCTAGCGCGACCGAGTGCGTGACTCACCACGACTGGATTCCGACCGAATACGGCTCGTCCGATACATGCATCTGCTTTTAATATGCCGTCTGAAATATCTGTGGGAACCGTGTTTTTATTACCGTCTGTGAACTCGGATCTTAGACACGTGTAAGAATGCGTAGTCTGTTCGAAACTGTCAAAAATTTACATTAGACAATCGATTGATGATATTAAATGTGATAGCCTAGTGGTTAAGGAGTCAACTTTTAGTATCAAATATGTGGCCAAAATTCCTGTCTTAATCTAATGACACTCTCACATATAAAAGGCAGACACCAGGCAGACGATTGCCAGTCAAAAAATTGCATCTTTACCAGAATTTAAATTTTACCTTTACCATTAAGTAAAAGTAAGCTGCCTTAATGTACACACATTACATACACACATTACTTGTTGCTTTCTACAGTGGTATCCAAGGCTATCGACAGTCCACATATGTTAAGACATGTGACATCTCAAGTAGAGATGCAACAAAGCATACCTTATGACAGTAAATCTACCGCGCCACTCACATTTGTTGGTGGTAAGGTCCCAACATGTGACCTAACTGGCTAGCAAATAGTCGTAGGTGACAACCCTCAGGCCGGAATCTACGGTTAATAGGGACTTGTCGTGTTCCGATAGTGCGCCTGAGAGAGAGAGCTTCCCTTCCCACCCTTTCCATCTTTGTATAACATCCCTTTTTCCTTCAAAGCCAAAGCCAAAGGCGGCATTGACAACTTCTCTGGTGTTGCAAATGTTTATAGGCGGCGGTGACTACTTACCTCCTCGTTTGGCTTATACATAATAAAATACCCATGCTATTGCCATTACATAAAAAAGAAGGCGAGAAAATTTACGCTCCATGTTTTTAATGACTCGTCTCAGTCAGCAACAAAGTTACAAGTTATTTGAGCGACTCTACCGGCTGAGGTTGTTCGAGAACGGCTGTGTTCACATCAGCCGACAACGACACCGACGTCGGTAATTGAACCGACATCGATCGAATTACATTATACCCACTCACACGGTGTCATTTTTAGGATTCCGTACCCAAAGGGTGCCAACGGAACCCTGTTCACGAGACTCCGCTGTCTGCCCGTCCGTCTGTCACATGCCTCTATCTTGCGAACCGTAATAGGTAGACACTTGAAATTTTTACATTTTGTATATTTATGTAATCGCTATAACAACGCATAATAATAAAAACATAAAGAGAATTGTTGTATAATCTTCAGGTATCCAAACGCGTTTGACATTTGATTTGACTTGTCAAATTAACGCACTGTCGTGTGACTTGACTGGCTAGCGACCACCCTCAGAGCCAGAGTCCCTTTTCCCGCCCTTCCCATCTCTTTTCCCTTTAAAGCCGTCGAGCATTGGCGACGTTGGTGTAGCAAATGTTCACAGGCGGCGGTTACTTACCATCAGGTATCCCGCCTGCCTCTTCATTTGGCTTATACATAAAAATATATATGTCTAGTCGTAAATAAAGTATGTCGTCCGCCTCCGTGGTTCTAAACTTCTAACAACTTGTGTCCGCGCCGATCTCGGTGTCGGCCGTTTTCAGCGATAATATCGGTGCCGACAACGACGGTGTGAAAGTGTTTACTAAATTTTAAAAGTTATCTCTCTTCACCAACATGGTGTCGGTATTGACGGCTGATGTGAAAACGTCCATTGAATACGCAAATAAAGCAATTTGCGTTGCAAATCGCTGCACATATCGCGTGCGATTAGCTAATGCACGTATTAAACATAGCTCGCATGCGACGGCTAGCTACTTCTCACGTAAGGTTACTTTGTTATCTGAATTACAAATTAAAGGTGCTAAAATTCTTTATAGTTCTACCGCGACAGGACCTCCGCCACTTATGCCTTATAGCGTCTCAGGGGTTACCACCATATCTTAAATCAGAATTATATTAAAATCTTTCATCAATCAATTAAACTTATCCTGTACAGACACTGCGCCTAAGAGTCAGATTTCCTCTTTCCATACTTCCCACTCTTCCCATCCCATTTCATTATCATTAAAAGCCGGCGTAGCATTGGCGACTCCTCTGGGGTTACAAATATTCATAGGCGACGATGACATCTAACCATTAGGTAGACCACCTGCCTCTTCGTTGGGGTTATACATTAAAAAAAAATTACAAACCACAAGTATAAAAAATGCTTTCTTTATGAAGGTCGTGACAAAGAAATATCGGAGTAAGATTGAAAAAATACTGATTTAAGAGACGGTTATAATAGTAACCTCATGAGCTTGCACTATTGTGTTATCGTATTGAGAGTTTGTATAACTATTAACGATACGTGTTAACGAGACGTTTCATCTTACTTCTCAGTAGCAACTCTGTGATCGACTTCAATTTCACTGACTTCATGGACATTATTTTATTTGAAGTCTATCAGAAACTATGAATCATCATGAACAGTACTGAACACTTACTTATCTTACACTTATCAATAGAAGAAACAAACACCCATTCTCTATGCTTTAGCCATTTTATTAAAAAGTACATAGTAAATGTACTTATAAAGTCTAAAGAAGTTTTTTTCTCATTTCTTGTTAAACATAACGTTAAACATAAAATCTAACTACTTTCTTCGAACTCGTATGAATCATACAATAACAGGATTATGTATAATTTACTTTTTAAGCGTATGCCATAAATTGATATTTATTTCTCGCTTGGTGTACTTTGAAAGAATTAAATCTTTGGCTATTTTAAAGAATGTAAAATATTGTTTAATTGGACAGTAAAAGTATTCAACTTACAACTCTTTAAATTTATATTTGTAAAGTATTTTTTTCTAAAAGTACTCATCTCAATTTTATTTGTATTTCTGCTAAACCAAAGTTTTAAAAACGATATACAACACAATCTTATTTAATATAATTAACGTTTAAGAAATATTAGAAAATTACTAATTAACTATCATTTAATTACCGCATTAGAAAACTTGGTGATATATTTTAATTTTTTAATTAACTTCTGCTCAGACTTGAAAAAACCTATTTTTTCCTCAGGAGATTAAACATAATTCAAATTGATTTGCAATAATATTTATTGCAATATAAAATAGGTGCACAATATAATAAATACATAAATTATGTACAATGTGATCATTTCAAAATTTTAAAGCGTTAGAATCTGGTGGACCAAAACTAATTTTGCAAAATTTTCAAAAATAGGCTATATTCTTAGGGAAAAAATTACACACATATCTTTTTTCTTAAATGAACAGAAATTATCGTATACCTAGAGTCGTGTAAAATATTATCATTATAATGGTGTGATGGTTAAAATTTAATAAAAAAAAGGTGTACAAAATATTTTCCAAGATACACGCAGCTATGTGAGTACATAAGAAGCCTCGACTCAGAACCATACGAAGACTGTAGTTGAGGGAATAAATGGAAGATATCAAGGAATTAACATTAAAGTTAATATATATGTTCTACTTTCACTACCCTAAAGCGTTTACGTAAGACTATAAATAAGAAGAAATAGTAGGGTAGTAGTAGTATACTATCTTATACCTGTTATGCTACCGGATACAGCCTATATCCCAATCATAAATACTTTTTACTTTTAATTATATTGACGATAATACGTCATGATTACATGCATGAAAGTTATACCTAGTTATTAACGCTTTTTATATTAGTATTTATAAAAATAAACAATAAGAATAAAATAAACTTTAAAATAAGTATGGAACCTTTCGTGCGCAAATCCAACTCGCCCTTGGTCGATATATGTACATCTGCTGGACACAGACTTTGCTTGCTACTGGAGAAGGCCTGGTGCATACTCCATTACAATGATCCAATGCAGGTTGCAGGTTGACGGAGACACAATTAACAACCAATCAGAAGATACCTTCAAACCTACAACGCGCCGACAAGGTTTAACGACTATTATTTATCGATAACAACCAGGACTGCTTAACAAGTTTTCCGAATCACGGAAGCGTGCACAATTTTTTGGCGCAAGCGGTCACCCATCCAACTACCGACCGCGGCTGATGTTGCTTATATTGGTTTATCGATAGTGTCTATCAGCCACAGCAAAGCTCTTTGAGAGGTTCACGCTGAGGTGACTGTCTCCGTGTTTTTTAATATAAGAGACGAGTAGTTCGGCTTCCGCGTCGGCCACTAACACCTACTTATGTGCATTTTTCAGTCACGTTGTGTCACGCCTACGTTGTAACGCGTGGGAAATTTTA
>DWNK01000245.1:0-12901 GCA_018250315.1 Hyalothyrus neleus pemphigargyra | reverse complement strand
AGGGGCCGGGCAGCGACAGCGGGTGGCCGAACGTGGAACCGCCGCCGGTGGCCGGTCGACTTCCTCCAGCCCCGCCGCTGCTCGCTACGATGTTGCGATTACTACTAGTTACCCTGCTTTCGATATCCTGCTTCTTCACCGAAATCTGCTTACTACCCTTCCGAGCTCCGCACGTCTGCCCTTCTTTCTTTCTTCCCTTTCTCTTTCGGGCGACGCCCACTACGGATTCGGCACTGTTCGGTCTCGGCGGTATGCCGTCCGGTTCGGATTCTGAACTCCAGGTCTCGGCCAAAACGTTCTGTTTACCTACGGTACATTTCCGTCGTGCTCGCTGCCTAGCCACGCCAGCATCGTCCGATAATGCGTCCTGGAAGTCACAATCAGCCATGTAGTCATAGACAGCACTAGAGCATGTCTCTTTTTCCTTTTTTCTTGTAGGTGATCTGACCTTACTCATTCTAACCTTCGAATATGAATTATATGACGATTCGTCGCTTTTTGGTGACAAACATATATCATCATTTATTGAATTATTTTTGGATGCTGCTGATGTTTCATATTTCTTTGCCAAATCGTATTTATTAGGCGATGAATGCACGTATTCATCAGAATATTTATCATAGCCCTTTGTTTCATAATATCTTTTCGAAGTTGAAGGACCATAATCAAACGTGGAGGCAGTGTCGTATCTAGTCGGCGACAATCTTCTAGGAGATGAATCCCGCGATGAAAAAGAATGAATTCTTTTAGATACTGCACTATCTGAACTTAATGCAGGCGACGGCGTTCTAATTTTCTTAGCTAAGTAGTCGTTACTTTTAGTTGTATTCAAATCATACTTAGAGAGTTCAATGGGTGAAAAAACTCGCTTCTTTTGTACTGTATAGCTATCCGTTTTGGGAGATTCAGAATCATTCACGAGCATAGAAGAATTAGGTTCATCCTCTAATAAACTATCAAATAACTGATCCAGGTTAGCAGGAGGTGGAGTAGGATCCTTAGATTTAAAATTCTTTTTACCAGATCGTACTGCATTATGTTTAAAAATTTTACCCATTACTGCATTCTTCTCCATAGCATCTTTTCGTTTTAATGGTGAAGAAGACTTTTCTAAAGACATTAAACTGTTTTCGGTTTCATCGTCACAACCAACGTAATCATCAGACATATAAACAAAGTCATCTCCATCAGAAATACTGTCGTTGGATTCAATTTCTTCAGGAGTTTGTTCAACTTTAGACGTATTAGTCAAGTCTTTGTTATTTATATTTCTAAATCTCTCCATAACGGTTGATGGCCTAAGCTCAAAAAATTCTGGTTCTTCATTATCCATAAATTCATATACATCAACATTCTTTTGCAAAGGTTCCTTAGTACGATTGGAGTCACATTTATGAGTTAAAACTGAATTTTTCCTCTCTTTTTTCTTTTTAGAACTGTTCTTTTTCTTCCTTTTTGCAGAACCAACAATAGGAGGAACTATAGCTGACATATTAATATCGGAAGTTAGGATTGATACTTTAATACTGTCGTAACCTTTTAATGCACCTTTAGTAAGTACAGTATTTTGATTATGTTTTTTAGAACTTTTCTTTCCTTTTTTCTTCTCCGACTTTTTACGACTTTTATGACTGCAACAAAAATATTAACTTGTTAGAAGACAATTATACATCCTAAAATATAAAAACATTAATTTAAAATTATATAAAATTATAATACTGGAATACTATAGGATTTTTTTACATTGTTATAGGAAGGTTAAAGTTAAAAAGTGAATATTACCTGATGCTTGGTTCCACAACTGTTTGTACATGTTTAGCTGCCGCTGCCTGAGATCTGCATTTTCGCTTAATTTTGTCAAATTTATCTTCGAAAATGTCAATGTTCTCAATAATTTCTGGACTCTTCTTTTCTTTAGTCTCAGGCCGTTTCTTAACCTTCAAATTAGACTTATTTTCAGTAGATTTTTCAACCTCCTCTTGTACATAACTTGATTCATTCGCCTCCGCTTCCACTTGTACATAAATGGGTTCAGTAGTGCTTGTTAAATTATCATGTATATTTATGTTTGTAATTTTTTCATCACTTATTATAGGTTGAAATTTACACGTTTCTTTTAGACCAGATATCAAATCATTTTCTAAGTTTCTTACTTCTTCGCTGTTTAAGATATTTTGAGCAGTTATGGAATCTACGTCACCATCGCTCTTAGAGTCACATTTCTCATCTGTGTTTTCTCTTATGATTTCTGCGTCGGAAGACTCTTGAATAAACCCATTGGAGTTGTACGGTATAATTGACGCACTTGTTGAAGGTTGTGCGTAATGATCAACATTATTTTTTTTTCTGCTTGATACAGGCACGAAATTTTCCATGCCTGATAAGCGCGCAGATGTATGTATTATAGGTTTTTTGGGTAAACCAGAGGTACTTGGAGCTGAATATGAGTAAATATTAGATGTATTTGAAAGAGATTGCTTGTAATTCGCCGCACTAGCGCAAGCCAGTGCATAACTATTAGAACAACAAGATAAAATAGGTCTATTTATATTTCGCATTCCGGTTGTACTTCTGTTTGAATCTTTTAGTAATTCACAGCAATCTAAAAATAAAGCCTCATCACGACTAAGACTTCTACGAGCCAGTTGCTGCTCTCTAACAGTTCTTCGAACGTCAACTAAAATTTGTTGCAATGTTGGTAAAGTAATCTTTGATTTGGAGTGTTTCTTCCCTTTCATCATTTTATGTTGTAAGACTCTTAATCTTTCGAGATGTTGTCTAAAAACAACAAGATAATTAGGGTCGTCGGGGACGGGATTGATTCTCACTCTCATTTCAAATTCGGCTAATTTGGAAACATGCAGTAACGTCATTTGATGACGTAATAAATTATCTGGTCTTCGGAACTCTTTTTTGCAGACATGGCAATAACGTGCCTCTGTTTCAGGATTTCCTTTTTTAACGCGTTTTGCTGAATTTAAGATTTGATGCTTTAATTCCTTATCATTATTTTCCTCATCTAAAGTTTTTCGGTTATCATTACGGGAGTTTTTCTTAGATTGACGGTCTTTTGACTCAAAGTACAAGTCATCTGATTCGTTAGCAATTATATGGAATGTTTCAGATATTTTCTTCGTAGCTAGCAAGTTTGATTTCCTTGGTTTCCTTTCAGAAAAGAAACCAAAACTCTCCATAAACTGTTCTGATCGAAGTTGTTCCTGAGAGTCTTCCTGAGCGTCTATTTCTTGAACATTATTAGATTCTGTGAAAGTTCGTTTACCTTTTTTATGCTTTTTTCTATTATGTTTGAAATCGGATTCATTACAGTTGACATCACTTATATCGTGACGAATTTTAGTATCACTGCCTTCTATAGACTGCGAGTTTTTTCTTTCCTTTTCTTCCACATATTTTTTCAAAGGTACATCACTTTTTGACGATTCATCAGAATCACATATAATTTCTTTAGAATTCATAGTCACCGTGGTGTCATTAGCATTACTAAGTTTTATTTCAGATGGAGGAATAGTAACAGGTTCATTTACCGTAGCTATGTCATAATTATTTTCTTTAGAAGAATAAGAAATAGTACTCTTCAGTACAGGTAACCTTTGCTTTCTAAATGGTTCGGTTTTATCAGCCATGTCTTCTAATTCAATATCATAGGGATCGTATAGCATTGAGGCTGAAGGCTTGACTACAACGGATTTAGACCGAGTCCTTCTTGCTGCAAGGGGTAAATTATGATTTGCAACATAAATATTATCTTTAACGGAATCTGACCCATATTGATTCGGTGTCGATAAAGTCGAAATGTTTTTGTCAGTTGAGATATTAATTAATTTGGATTTCTTTGGTTTTGAACTGTGAACATTATCTAAGGTAATTGATGGAGCTAATTTACGCTTTTCGGTATTGTTTAGCTTTGTAATTTGATCTCGTTCTACATCAGTGACTTGATTCTTAGTAATGTCAGTATCAAGAATAGGTGGTTGTGTAATATTGGAATCTACGATAGCTTTATCACAACTGGAGACACCTTTATCACGTACTTCTGCATTATCAGTCGTTGAGTTTAACTTGCTATCAATTTCACACACATATTTATTCTTACCATCATCTTTTGCACCTCCGTCGCCCGAGACGTTTGTAGTGTTTTGAGAGTAATCCAATGATTTCTTTTTTTTTATTTTTTTCTTAGGTGGAGGAGATTTTTTACGCTTTACTGATTTATTTTTTTCCTCGAAAGAAGTAAATGTAGGTTGACTACTAATTTCAGTAACTTGGTTTCCTTTATGAGAACCAAAATTATGCTTTTCGGAAACCGTTTCAATTATACCTGGTGCGGCAGAGTTCTTTATATTTTCTTCGTCTAACAAAAGCTTGGAGAATATTAATTGCTTTTTCGTAAGCGGACCCTTTTGTTCCAAGAATGTGTCAGAGCAACTGAGAACCGCTTGTTCGTTTCCATCCACAAAAAGTGATTTGCCTCTCTTGCTACGTCGCAAAGGCAATCCGACATCCTCCAAGTTGATGGCAGGTGACACGTCTGTCCATTTTTTCTTCAACGTATTGTTTGAATCACAAGAATTGTTTTCTCTTGTTTTTATTTCATCCAGCATTTTTAAGGAGCCTAAAACATAATTGTTTACATCATTGGTCGATTCTGATTCAACTGGTATATTCATAATATCTACGCCATTTATATCGTAATTTTGTTCATTGTACTGTTGTTCAGAAATAATCGACGGCTTTATATTATCATGAACTTGCTGTTTATTCAACTTCACAATTGATAATTCATCATCGTCAATTCTCTCATTTCCTCTTTTCTTATTACTTTCGTCATCGATTACTTGATTAATTACGTTATCGTCAACTCTACCTTGTACATAACTTGGATCTTTAGTCTTAGTAATCGAAACATTGTTTTTCGACACTTCTCTGCCCTCTTGAACTTTGTTAGAAGACAAATCTGTCATCATTTCAGCTGAAGTATTATCGCGTTCATTAGTTTTTAATATTGGAGTTATCTCATTTGTTTTTAAATTATTAGTGCTTTCAAACAAGTTGTCATTTTCCTTGTTTAAATCAGTATCATTGTCGTTTTTAAGTTTTTTTCCTTTATCTTGATCGTCTAGTTCTTTTGTTGAAATTGTATGACGACGATTTTTCTTTCCCCTCTTTTTATACTGTCTGTTTTTTACTTCGACGGGAGTATTAAAATTATCTTCTAGATTAACATAATCCAAAGATCCGTCGTTAATGCTGTGACTTGTGCTATCTGTTCCTATCCCAATTGCATCTTTATCAGTTTCCTTGAGAACAGTTTTAGATGCACTGCCTGATGATGACTTTACTAATTTTGTTTTATCTGCCTGTTTTTTGATTATTTTAGTTTTTTGCGTAGTTTTACTTTTACTCGTATTCATTTCATTATCAAACCGAGATGATAATTTTAATTTATTTTGGTTTTGTTGTTTTTGTTTTACGATAACAGCCAAAGAAATATCATCCTCAGAGTCATCTTCTTCCTCAGCTTGATTTACTTTAACAGTCACCGAAGCTTTTTCAGATGGTATAGGGTCACTATTTTTACACATTTCTTTACAGTCAACGGCATTTTCAATATTTTTATTATTGTTCGAATTTTTATCCTCTATTCCTTGCAAAGGCTCCGTTAATACTTTAGAAGCAACACTATTTGTCAGAATCACTTCTTCAGACTCTTGAGTTTTTATTGCATCACAGTGTTTTTCTGTCAAAATCTCAACTTTGTTTGGTAATGGTTCCTCAGCAATTATTCTGTGTCCCACGTTTGGCGAGGTGACTGCGTGTGGTGCTAATGTGCAAGCCTTAATTTTGTTTCTGTTCATTTGTTGAGTACTGCTAACTTCAGATAGCTGAATATCCAAAAATTGATCAGTAGAATCCAAAGATCGCTCGATGTCATTATTGTCATTATCAGAAACACTTAAAATATCTACACTAGGCAGACTTTGCGACTGATTAATCACTAATTTTGATTTTTGTCTCTCTGATGGCGCTTTAATCCTTACCGCTCGTAGGCTTGCCGTTTTGTCATTATTAGCCTTCTGTACGTTTGGCTTCGGAGTAATGTGTGTGATATTTTCTTGTGCTAATAATGGTTTATTAAGTTGGTCATCACTTACATAATCGGCATCGTGATCAGTTTTTGGAACAATGTCATCATATGTTAAATCGATGATTTGGTTATGTAAAGCTAACCTCTCTTTACTTCCGCCTAAATTAACATTATATTTAAGTCTACTTTCGTCCACTATACCTTGTGATGGATACAAAGGTTTAATGTCCACTGTATCGGTAGAGGCATCAACAGCTAATTCTCTAGATAACCTAATTGGCATTGATAACATACTATGACCAGCATTTTTGAAGAGCGGGGTTTGAGAAGATAGAATTGATATTGGCCTTGAAGCAGATAAATACTGCGGCAATATATCTAACAACTGATTGCGATGATCAACAGGCATCGTTCCTAATATTGCTACGATTTCTTTTGGCAACATCACCATGTTTCGTGTCATATCATGATCTCGTTCAAAGCTAAACACACTGCGTCTGACCACCATGTCATCGTTGTTCCTACCGTCTTGTATAATATGAGTTGAACTAGGTGAACTATATTGCGTAATTTTTTGACTATCCATTTCAGGCATATATGTACCACATAGTGGTGGAAAAGGTATAGAATGGCCACTATTTGGTAGTGTTCCATAATTCAAAGGTGAAACAATAGTTGTGCCTGCTAGAGTATACACTGGAGTAGTACTTGTTATAGTAGTACTTGGAATGCTTAAAAGACTGCTGGTTAAGGTAGCGGATTTAGTTACATCGATTTTTGTCATGGAAATACAAGTACTAGGCAATGTGTACACGGGGGTCGTATTATCTATTGTTGTAAATGGTGTTGGAATGCTACGATTTAGCAATGTGTATACAGGTAATGTGCCAGCTATAGTAGTAACAGCAACATTTAATGCAGACTTTGCAAAAGAATATGTAATTCGCTCTTGAGCTTCGATGGAAGCAATTATTGAATTGTTCATCAATGTTGTACTTTGTGGTCTATAAGATGAATGGGTACTAATTGGAACTTCTTGAGACAGAGATGTGTCTGTTGATGTGCTAGAGGCCGTTGATAAACGCATCTCTGTAGTATTATTTTCATCAGCGGTTGAATCAGATCCTGATGGTCGAATTTTATACTGAGGTATTCGTAAGGTAGGATCATAAATTGGTTTTGGGCACGGAGAACCTTCTGAACCAGATAATTGAGTCGTATCTGTGACAGTCTTATCGTCATCCTTGATATATTCACATAACTTATTATTAGACGATTCTGGAGTTACATTTATCTCTGCTATCAAGACATCTGAGTCAGAATTAATAAGTTTTCCATCGCTGACTTTTCCAGATAAATCTTCAGGAACAACATATTTATTAGCTCGATCATAAATTTGACTCTCACTTGTGTCGTTTTCTTTTACTTCAGCTGCTATTATATTTGAAGGAGTCTGTTCAATGTTGACAATCTTTTTATTAGAGAGATCTGTGGGTAATATATTTTCCGTATCTAACATCAACTGATCATCCTTATTAACACCTCTGGTTTTTTTAGATAAATCCTGTATTTGGATTTCTTCTATATTAGCTTTCTGAGGTAAATACATGCATAAGTTATCATCCTTTCTTTTTACAGATAAGTCTGTAGGGACACATTCATTACGTTGAGCCAAATTCAAAGCGGTCGACAAGCTTAAGTCTTGTTGAGAGGATTTGGAAGATGAAGGCCTTAAGGTAGGGGAACACATAGACTGTGAAGTATGCTTGACACGTAAATCCACGACGATATCTTCGCTCAGAGATGGCTCAACGATTGTTCTGGATTTATTTGACAAGTCTAAAGTTTCATAATTATCGTAGTGGTTCAGCGTCATTGGATCTATAGATGAATAATTTGCTTCGATAGATAATGCTTTGCCGGATAAATCTAGAGGTCCAGTCAAGATTGGGTTTACATTTATGTTGCAGTGAGCAGGTGGTATTGAAAGTTGATTATCGTTATAATTACGTTCAGCATATAAGTTCACGCTCATGTCCAATATTGGTTGATTGTCTACTTGTTCAGAATGACATACATTGATGTCGGGATTTATATTAATGATTCTCTCTTTTCTAGTAATATAATTTGAATTTGATCCATTTTCTAAATTCGTAACTGTTAAGTCTCGCTGCGTATGGACTTCAAGTGATTCGTTTCGACTTTTGTCATTTGGTTCAATTGCTGTTTTAATCGCATCTTCGGTACTTTGCAGTATATTAATATCAGTTATTTCCACGGATTTTCTACAAGCTCGTGATCTTGTTTTCTTTTCACAAGAGTCCAATGATTTACTGGCTTTATCTATACAAACATTTACATTTTTGTCACAAATTTCCATGGACATTTTTGGTGCTTCTTTATATATTTGTATATCAGTGGTTTTACGATTGGTCAACTCGTTAACAGATATTGTTTGCTTAACGTGACGTTGTCGGGATCTAGATATTTTTTGTGGTGGTAAACTATATGGATCATAGGTTTCCGATGATTTCATAAATTCATGTCTATAAGAAGACGCAGTTAATAATTGCTGAGCTAATAATATATTTTCAGTCTGTGGTACCGATCTTCGGCGAGAAACTTCTTTCTTAGTGGAATTATCATTATATTTCGGCGTTAGAGCGTCGTAGTTGACTGGTCTCCATTGTTTTGTTTTCCTTTCAGCGGTCACATTCCTGTGCAAGTCTTGGTCCTGGTTTAAATGCTGTCCTCGATACATCGCTCGAGGTCTAGGCAAGTATTCTGATAGATCGTTACTTTTCAGTGACGATTTTTTTGGTCGTTGATCAGCACTAGGCGCCGGAGGTACAGATTTTATTGATGCTTCAACTCTTGGACTTATCATTGCCGGTTTAGGCGCGTGAATAGGATCTGGGCCAATTGGCTCATCAGTACCACACTGTACGGACACATGGGCAGGTACATTTGGATCGGTGTCAACCAGTTTGTTCTTTAGCATAGCAATACAATCATTTAGCCCTTTTCTAGGTTTGTTTAGTTTATTTTTTTGCATAGAATCAAAAGTATTCTCTTGGATGCTTGCCAAGGAATGCCCTTGAAAAGTCTCTAAGTTGTGACCTTGAAGAGACTCTAAAGTACTTTTTTGATTAAAATGTAAAGGCGGTTTATCCAGCTTCGTTACAACTGCTTCATTTTCAAAAAGTACACGTTGTCCTGAGGGAACATGCTCATTAGCGTTATTACATTCCTGTTGGACAAGAAAGAGATGATGAAATTGTACCGATTTATCGTGAGTTTCTGAATTGGCAGTCAACCTAGCTATAGAATGCTTAAGAGGTACATTCTGAGCAGGAGCACAAACATTGCGCGAATTTCCATTTTGACCACTACAACCTGGTCTCTGATTATCTCTCCGGCCATTGTTTGAACCTCCACGTCCAGAAGAATGTTCTCGTATATCCTGTGGATCACTGTTTACGTTAATTCTATTTTCATTACTTTGTACTGATATTTCATCAGTTTGAATTTTCTCTGGTCGACAAGTTGAAACATCCAGTTCTTTTTCCTTGCCTTCATCTACTTTTTTCTCTATATGGGGGAGAATTTTTCGTTTTGCTTTGTTCAGCACACTCTTTCGATTCAAAGATTCTTTTTGTCGAGTTATTTTCATACGCTTAAGTCTTGGTTTAAGAGGTTTATTGTCGTCGTCGTCGTTAATAGGCGTATGTTTGTGTCTATCACTATTTGTCGAAGCATCAAAATGCACTGAGTTACTCGTTCTTGGTTTACCAATCTTTGCATCCTCGGAAGTACGCTGCTTCATCATTAACATTGCTCTTTGCTTCTCATGTTTTCTTCGAGGTCTTAATATAGAGTTCAGCGGGTTTACCAATACACGATGTCGTTTAGCAGGTAAGTCTGCCAACATTTTTCTTATGGTTTCCGCTGCAATAACAAAATATAAGAAAAATAAGCACATTTATTGTAATTTCGTTCAGCAAAAATAAAAATAAAACTTATGGAATAATCCTCACAATGACAGTTAAAAACAAGAGAGTAAATATTATTCAGTAAATAAATTGATTTATTTCGTTTATTTCGTTTACGTATAGCACTGTCAAAGACAAATCACAAGTGTTTTGCAAGTTTATGTACCAAAATGTTAACAAAGTGAATACTTTGTCAATTATATAATTTGTAAATAACAAGTGAGACTATATCAAACAACAATTTTAACGAAACTTTTAACTAATATCAAAATATAAGCGTACTTACCGTCGCCAACTTCAGTTCTAATTTTTGGTCGAGGTCTTATGCGATTCTTCTGCCTGGTTGGTCTTGTCCGAATATCGTTGCGCATTTTTTTCCGTATTCTATTATCAGGCAAACGTGGGCGTCGCCTTCGCACTCCGAATGGACGATATCGACATTTTCGGCGCACAGCCGGCGTATCTCCAGCACAATCTAACATGTGTTGGTGCAAATCTTCAATGGTCACTGATTTATTGCATTTAGTGCAGTCTCTAAACCCCCTTGGTGGCCGTGTTCTATTAATATTTTGATTTGGAGGCACATACAAATGTTTCAAAATATCTGCCTTTAAAAGTGAATCACCTACTATTTCATAATGTTGAATTTGAGCATTAGGATGCTGTGATGAAACATGCACACTCAAAGCTCGAGAATCACGGGTTTGTGCACCACAAGCGCAACATACATAACATCTTGGCCGTACCCATTCTCCACTTAAAATAGCTGGCTTTATATCAAATTTCGAAGCTGAAGGTATTAATCCTAAAGATGTTGGAAAGTCGTGTTCATTTGCAGTCGGTATAGGCTCTTTAACATATTTAATGACTTGCGACTTAACACTTGGTATTTCCCTGCTTTCGAGTATTTCTTTCAACTCTTTACCAATCATATTCTGTTTCTCAGTCTTTTTTGCAACAGGGGTAATATTAAATTTATCTTCAAATTTACGCCGCATACATAATTGGGTCCAAATATCCAGACTTGACACTAACGTTATAATACAGTTATTGGCGTGAGTGTCTCTTTTTATTTGATCGGGATTCCATTGCTTTTCGTTGTCTAAATTGTCCCATTTCCATTTGTGCTTGGGAGCTATGCTACGTGGCATATACCCGTCGAAAACATTGCGAGAATATTGCTCACACGCTAATAATATAGGAAATCCTTCAGCGGTGTTAATAACGACGCTATTTTTTGACTTTCGCGTTTTAATAGTACTATCAGGATCAGGATTAAAATTAAAAGAGCCGTCGAGAAATTTTGACAAGTTTTCCTGTACGTTACTCGCAACTTTTGAATAGAAACTGGTGTCAAAACATTTTTCAAATTTTTGTGTGGCATCTTCAATTGCTCTAAACCAATCCTTTTTAGTCGATTCACCCGTTTTTGGCGACCTATGGACCACGCCTAATCTTGATAATATTTGGTCAGCATCAGTATTATGGAATGAAAAATTGGAGGGTATTCTTCGATTCCACTTAATGTCATCCAACACAATTACAGCATTTTTATCTAGCACAGAGGCACTAGTTAAATTTTTGCTGGGCGGCAAAATTAGATTCGTTGTAATATTATCTTCAATATCGGCTTCATCGTGGACGTGAGACGGCTTGAGTTCACAAGAAATGACTATACCGTTAAAACCATGTCCAGAAAAGTTCTTTCCACTTCTATAATCACTCTTATCATCGTTAGAATCAAGAGCCTTTTGACTCTTCTTACTTGTTTTTTGGCGCAATCTGCTACGATATGATATCTTTTGTTTCTCACAGACGTTGAGTTTATGTTCTGCCAGTTCCTTTGTTGAGGGGAAACGAGAGTGGCAGTCAAGGCAAGCGAAATATTGATTTGGGTGGCTGTCCACCATATGACTAATAATGTCGTTAGGTTCTGTTTCCACATGATTACAAAATAGACAAACCATAGACGAGTCAAGTTTAGAGTTTGAAATATGCAAACGTCGGACATGTTTAGAAACAGATTGTTTAGAAACAAATATTCTTTCGCAGTAGGGACATAGAAGTTGCGGGCTTGGTAGTAAATCGGACTTATTAGAGAGATCATCTGGTTTACTTGGTGACGCTTTGGACGGGGTGCTCGATCGTTTAGGTTTCTCTTGGGCATGTTTACCGTCCAATTTGCGAACAATTTGTTTGATTGATTGAGGGCTGGGAATAGTGGACTTTCTTGGCCTCAGTCTTCCATTTAAACCAGACGATGGTTCATCTTCACTGGAGTTCATCGTGTTTAGTTCCTCTGGCCTAAAATCGAAAAATCGTATTAACTCTTAATTATATTTTAATAGATTTAAAAATTTAAAAGTAACAAAAAATATTGTATTATTATTTTCTGCTCACATTCATTGGTAGTTTTGAAAATAACAAGAGTGACCGGTTGAAACATTTGCAAGAATTTCTTATTCGCCCGTTTACATAAGATCAATAAGAATCAAATATGTAGTAGAAATTGTTTGGTTGTTAAAATATCTAAAACATTATATACGATATCCAACAACTCTGTCACTTTCCATCAAGGTAAGTATGGATGGCGGGACATTTTCGAAAAGTATTTTTGATTGTACAAATTAATCTTAAATTGAAGAAAGTTAAAACTAGATGAGAGAAACAAATTAATTAGTGGCAGTTTTATTATGAATTGTTATAATTTCTAAACTAATGTTATTAGTATTCTAAAAATGAAGTGAAGGTTTTTATTAAAAATATTTAATTTCAACATTAATACTTCCAGTATTAAAATATC
>DWNK01000244.1:0-12902 GCA_018250315.1 Hyalothyrus neleus pemphigargyra | reverse complement strand
ATTGAATGTTGCATAGAGTCTCTACGCTAGCCATTGGACCAACAGGTCAGTCAAACTATGTAATATGCATGTACTGTAGTGTGTCCAGTATTAAAATCTGAATCCCATTAGTGAGAACGCAATTCTGGACCACTGTGCTAGCCCCTCCTTAAATTGGTACAACATAAATCAATCAATTACATTAACTCTCGAATCGATATCGCTTATCAAGAACTGGGTATACGCAACTCGATTAAACTCGTTTTATTTAATCGAGTTGGCGGCTGATAGCGAGGCGCGGATCGACGGTTACTATTAAAATGCAAATGGCCGCTGTAAACACTCACACCTCCGGATATTTATGAGACGATTGGAAAACGAGATGATATCTGATCTGTGTCTGTGTCTTTAACTGCGTGACTAAGGAATATACGACTAAGAATGACGATGGTTTGAGACATCTTTGGTCCTAGTCCGGAGAAGGCCGAGGTTCAAGTCCTAGGCATGCACATGTTATTTTTAGGGTTTCGTACCCAAAGGGAGCCAATGTAAACGGAACCAATTACTGAGGCTACGCTGTCTGTCTATCCGTCTGTTACATCTTATGAACCATAAAAGGCGAACACTTGAAATGTGGACTGAAGCAAAGTGACACAATATATTTATTTAAAAAATATTGGTCGATGGTACGTACTCTTTCTTTATTTATTATTATGAAGCTAAATTAAAAAAAAAATTACAAATGTAGTACCCTTCCTGTATGAGTATCTACGACTCTTGCCAGACCGATATTCTTTTCTAAATCATGTGGTTATAAACGAATTATCACATGCTTATCGGTAAAGGGTAACATTGGGTGGAAATCTGCATACCCAGAAACATACGTGTCTGTGTGTGAAATTCGCACATTGACAGCGTGGTATAGTTTGGCTTAATTATCATTCTAAGAGGACTTACAGTTTTATTATATGTTTGTATAGATTTTATTTGATTTGGTTATTTATTTAAACTTCTTCCTTTATATTTAAAACCTAGATTGACACGGATCTCATACGTGATACACTTTTTCTATCGCCATTTATCAATTTTATCCTAAAAGCCTGGACTTCGGTTTAAGATGTGTAAGCAACATTGTTTAAGAATTGTTTGTGAACTATTTGTTCTTTATACGAGTACCTACTAATAAAGGCATTTTAAAATCCTTCATTGCTATTATTGCATGCTCTTGAGATATCAAACTGGGCTCGGTCACTTATCCCAATGATCTCTAAACGTAGCATTAGTTTAAATCACCTAAAATAATTTAATTGCATATGCAGTATGTTTATCTTGTCTCACGTGTAACAAGATTACCACGTAACACGGTACAGAGCAACTGGTTTGAGCGATCCGCTACCGAAGTTTATATCAGAGGCGTTGCAATCTCAGCAGTAAAACTGTCCGGAGGAATACGGCAGCCTAATTAGCTAAATGACTTCAACTAATTTGCCTTATTTATATTTGTGTTACTAAAAGATACATGTCGTAACATTTTATTTGAATACTTCAATGGGGGAATGACGGAAAAGTTTTTATTTAGAGCACCGGCAGCAATAACGTAAGTAATGGTATTTTAAAAGGAAAGAAAGCAATATATATATGAACATTTCTTATATTTTTTCTTACATTGCAGCATTCTCAACAGTTTTGAACGATTATGTAGTTAGTGGTTCTGTATCTGATTTACAATTCCCAAGTACCTTGTAAGACATTGAGACGGCATATTATGTAGGATTACCACGTAGGGAATTCCGGTATATATCTCCTGGGATCTGATTGACAATATTTTAGGACACTTATCTGTATTTTCTTACTAATAAAGACAAAAATATAAAAATCGGTTCTCGTACCTATATTATTGTTTTTAACATGAGAGTTGAGAGCCTTCCATATCTCTAAGTTCTGAAATATATTTCATATTAAATATAATTTAGAAACTAAGCAGACATGTTTTTCTTCAGAAAGTTATTTTGCATTATGATAATGGTATAGATAGATTCGAATACGAAATAAAGTTGCTCTAAGTATCGAAATAGACATTAGCGAGCGGCTGGGCGCCTCGACTGGATTCCTCCACATATACACACAAACATGTTTTAATATAAACTGTCCGTTGTCAAAGACTCTATAGGGTTGCCAAATCTAGAAATTATAAGCAAAGATTAGAAATTACTAAATATAAGACTGTTCGAAGTTTAAGAAATGAAGCATGGAACTTCTACCCTCAGTATGAGTTGCAATAAAATAATGCTCGATACACTATTTCGTATTAACGCTATTTCTTAATTCAGTATTAACACGATTTCGCCTATTTTATTAGCTGAAAGAGCCACCGACCGACGTGAACCAGACACTCTCAATCAATCATATATTCGGAATCGTAAGTTTTCGTTTTCGATGATCTATTAGTCGAAAACGTGTAAAACTTGTACTAAGGGTACTCATGTACGTATTTGGATATCCACGAAAAAGAACGATTATGAGAGATTGTGTTGCCTTTGTTGATTACTAGTTTTATGAAAAATAAGTAGTAAAAGTAACGAGGAATTGAAGCGAGGCTTCTTCTATAAAGATGCCTTACTTTTGATTGAGACCTCTTGTGGGTTGTGGCTATCAGCTTACTTCGGCCTACAAAATAAAATGTCTTACTCGTAGATAACAAGTGGCACCAAGCTAATTTTTGTCTCTTATTAATGAATTGTTGATAATGGTATGTATCTTGACTTTTTTTCCCATGTTTGTCAATAATGTAAAATAATTTATATGAAAAAAAGGGAAATGGCGACCCTACATAGGTATCTTTTATTCGAGTATAAGTAAATCCATAAGGAGAATATCAATATAATTTAGCATGAACTCTGCTATAGCTATTCTTTTCGAAGACACCATGAGACTTTCACAATTTCCCTTACTTTTTTATTGCAAACTATTTCCTTTGAAATCGATTATAATGTTACTTATTATTATTACATAATTTATTTTATAGTTTAACGATAATGTATAAGTTGGCAACCCTGACTATATTTTATTCGAGTATAAAGAAATCTATAAACACAATATCAATATCACTTAGCATGAGCCCCGCACGCTGGCTATCAAGAATCGTTTGCATATGATATTGTGTTACGACATCCGTTATAATATAATTTGCGAATAATCCCAAACAGGAACCGATAATACATACGCCGTTCGATTGTTAATGAGCTATAATCGATTCTTTTATTGTGTTAGTGATTTATGTGCTTGGATTTGGGTTTTCCACGCCGTGAATATATGAAGTTTTGATAATATCTTGTTTCTTCTTCAAATTGTATAAAAGTAGCTGTTTGAAATTCTGCGTGTTTGTTTGTTTTAAAAGCTCTTTAATGATCTCGAGTGTCTCCTCGGGCCAGTACCCTTAGTATGAGTTGCAATCAACAAATGCTCGTTACACTATTACGTATCGACTCCCAATTCCGCCTATTTTATTGGCTGAGCGAGCCGTCGACTCGATGAACGAGACGCTGAAAACGAGCAATACTTGTACTAAGGGTACAGGGCTGGGCCCATTACTAACTTCACAGGAGAAGGCTACCATGTTCCAACATGTTGCTGCTGGACGTATTTAAAGGCTATAAATTTTTCAAACGATTTTTAAAATTTAATGCATTTTTTTAGTTGAATTACCTAGGCTTTGAGGCAAATCGTCGTAGAGTTTAGAAATATAAGACAAAATGAGATTGTTTTAAGATTTAATTCTTCAAATCTATGGATGAATATCACTATGTACCTACCTATCAATAAACACTGGGGTAATTGATTACTAAGGATATGTAGCACTTAGTATAAGGATTTCATTTAGATTTTTAACTAATTTGAAAAAGAAGGACGTTCTATGTTATACGATATTTTTTTTACGCAATTCACGTTACCCAGCCCTGTACACATCGGGCTGTATCTGTATATAGTGGTGTGTATGCGATGCAAAGAACCTTCCAAAAAGAAAGAGGGTTCGGCTGACCGATGGCGTCCGATAGAAATGTCCTCGTTTGTAGCCTTAGAATATTGAAAGTACGCGTTACGAGCTTCGATTCCAATATTTATGGAACACCTTTCGAAGCGTATAATCTGCTTGAATTGATTCCATACGATGTATAAATTAAGCATGTTGAAATTAAGCGTTGTTATAATTTGGATAGGTGGCTGCTACTGACAAAAAGTGGTGATCTTTCGTGGATACGTTAAGCAATCAGTTGCTTTCGATATATATCAGTCGTTAAATATTGCCCAACATCCACTGGTGCCACACACTAGTATCTGCATCAAGCCCCATTAGAAAAACGTAGTCAAGTTCTGCGTTGCAAACAAAGAGAGAAAGAGAGAGAGGGAGACCAAATCTCAGCAGTGCGACATAAAACTGTTGAATAAACCGGCAAATACCTACAATGTTTTTGAATCTAAAAATGCAAATTTTAGTGTACTACAATTATATTGTAAAGGCAGCGTAATTGTATTAGGTTAGGACCGTAACACTCTTCCAAATGGTTCAATTACTACGATCAGTATTAAAATGTGTTAAAACAAGGGACGTAAAGGCATAAAATGGTGTCTATATTTTTTAACATTCAATGGTCATCTGTCTTTGAACACCACTTTCTGCACGCTATTGTGCCTAATGTATCGATGGTGGACTCTCTGACAGTTCTTTTGCTTTTTTTGCACTTTGCTCTCTGCGGAACAGCTCATCATTGTTAGCTGAAGGTAAATGGAGTATGGGGTTTAAATGGAAATAGTCTTTTTCGCTCGGAATAGTGAGCAACGAAAGATGCGCCTATTTGTGGTAGTTTTGTATTAAATTTTAAGTTACGTATTTTGATCTTGTAATCATTCTGATTATGGCTATACTTGCGGGCTATTCGTTGATAAAATGAAATGAAAAAATATATATTACTTGCTCTAACGGTGAAAGAAAATATTACAGGTTATCAAACATAATGTTATCAAATGTGTCCAAAAACCGCATTAGGTATGAATTTAGATAGGAGATTCGAGTCCAACCGAGGCACAATATTAGATTGACAAAAGGCTTGGCACAAGGTGCAAGTTTCGTGACGCCGAAATTAGAATGAAAGTAATAAATATGTCTTTTGAAGTAAATGCAATAAGTACGTATAAATATGAGACATTATTGAATAATTCAGTAATGTATTAAAAACCAAATTAATTTGATTTCTTTGTGAACATTCCAAGAGGAGTTTAAAGACGAATAAATTCTGGTTGGTATAGCATAGTGAATGAATAATTCAGATTGACTATTGGCAACAAGGCTATTGATGGGTGTAAGGTACTTGCTCTATCATTCGCTCGGTGAGAAAATCATTATTTTATTGAGCTATTAAACAAGTCGTAGGTATATTAGCTGCTGGTTTTTTGAAATATAGAGTCATAATCAATATCAAATTCAAAATTTGTATACATGACTATTGCTGGTCGCAATACGATATCTATTAGTACGAGATAACGACTGGATTACCCGTTTCTTTTACAACTCCTTCATGTAAAAGATTTTAGCGACGAGAAAACTTTAAGATGACATGGGTGAAGTTGTACGTAATATGGCAGACGTCAGAAGCGATTGTAAAGAAAAATTGGAGACAAATTTCAATAAGGCCGAAGCTCCAAGATGCAGGATGAATCTATTCAATTTAGTTTCTTTTTGTTTGAAAGGTAATTTGAGCGAGAGCGCTCTTCGCTATGATTTAAGAAAATCTGTTCAGAGGTTTGAGGGTGATAGATCAGCTCTTTTGTAGTTGATGAATATACTATAGGTCCGAAAGAATTGAAATTATATCCTGTTACTTCAATAATATTGCAAGATGTTCTTGCATCAGGTCAAAGTTTATCCTGTTACTTAAATAATGTTATTTAAGTAACAGGATAACTTTGAGCTGATGCTGCAGCATCCTCTGAAATCCGCAGCATATCCTACTCCTGAACAACTTACTGGAGAGGTGTCGTGTTTGAGTTCATTGGAATGGTTTCCATGAATCGATTATAGAGATATATAAATCAGTGGATATTTATATCGAAGCTCGGAGGTTCCATAGTTTCGCTAACCTATTCACAGTGGGACACATTGATAATATTATTATTCGTATCTAACTAACTTTAATCACATATTTGCGTTTCATTTGGCTATTAAGTATGGCTTTTAGATCTACAAAGATGTTCCGTCGTCACATAAATCAATTTAAAGCACGTATTACCATATTAAAGTTTGGATATGATCAATAGGTATGTGCGACCATGTTTCTCAATATGCCCTTGAATTTTTATTGTAAGATGTTTTGGAATTAAAAATCGACACAGACAGTGATTTATTTGGTTTGTACAACATTTTGTATTAAATCTTATGTAAAAATTGATTAGATTACAAATAAGGAGATTCTGTGTTATAAGCATAGGTATAAATAATGATAAGTGATAAGTATAAATCTATGACTGAATGTATGTTAAGGTGACTGAGATCCAGTATTCTTCCAAGCATCCTTCCCGTCCTGTTGTTGAGATCTCTGAGTTCTCTAAGGGTTGCTGCTTCTTGTGCGTTTGGTGCGCCCCACTCTAGTGGCGTCAACACGCATTCGATTTTTCCTTTCAAAGCCGGCGTAGCATTGGCGACTCTTCTGATGTTGCAAATGTGGGCGGCGACTAATCATCAGGTGAGCCGTCTGTCTCACCTTCCGCCTTCAGCCGTCTGTCTTCGTTAGGATTAGACATAAAAAAATTTGTTCTTAAAAAAAGTGGCAACGCTCCTGTGGTCGACTTCAGACAGGATTCTTGTTCTACAGAGAGTATATATGTATCCATAGGCCACAGAAACCGATTACTGGTGGTGCCGTCCACTAGATAGTTAGATTGCTACTTTAAATTTATAAAAAATACCACCAGTACTTATTCTCAAGAGTAATTCTTAGATTCTTACATTGAGATGACTTTGAATTAAACTTACGAATTAAAACTTGCTGTAATGAGCGCTTACAGCACTGCAGCGCCGAGTGCTAACCCAGTTTGAATAAAACTTTTAGTAAATTTAAATATTAAGCGCTGCTCGAGACCTGTCTTATAAAGTGTTTCGTCATAGCCATGTGCCGTTAACTTACAAATTACATTATATTTTTTAGATTCATTTATTTCAAAGTAGGATTTTACAATCTGTTTTTGAATGTCATTACACATACAAACATTTTATTACATGAGTTAATAGAAAATAAGTTAAATAACAGCAGTGATAGCCACGTGGTTGAGAATTGCTCCGGTGGGTCCGGGTTCGAATAACAGGCGCGCACCTCTGACTATCACTTGCTATACGGTGAAGGAAAACATCGTGAGGAAACCTACATACCCGATAGTTCTTAAAAAAAGTTCTCAAAAGGTATGTGAAGTCTACCAATACACACTATTCCAGCGCGGTAGACTATAGCCTAATCCTTCTCTTTCTGAGGAGACCCGAGCAAAGCAGTGGGACAATAATGGTTGATGACAAGAAAACATCACAAGTATCTCCAATGTTATGCAATGAATCAATGTGGTAGAGTATTCTTGCGACGTTCCCTTATTGGAGCAAGAGAAAGAAAGCCAAGTGGGAGTAGCACTGATACCATGTTAAGTTTATAAATATATATGAATTAAGTAATACTGTTTTCTGTAATTAGGACTTTTGATGTGTCAATGTGACAAATCGAATTACAAAAGTCACACGCGTTTTTGGAGTTTGCTTAGTACGTACCTAAAATTTTTAATTTATTTTATTTCTTAAAATTTTATAATTTTGTTATTAAAGCGTCTACATAAAAAAAAAACAAGTGTCTACCTATTACGGTTCGTAAGATACAATACACTCTATGGGTTCGGAACCCTATAATATTAAACCCTACCATATAATATTATTATTATAATATTAAAATAATCTCACAATAAAACGTTTATAAATGATTTGCTATCTAATACAATAAACTAATTAATAGTGACGAAGTTATGATTCGTGCCTATGCCTTAGTCAGTTGCAATAATGATGTGTATGCAACGCAATTATTTGTATCAAGCTCATCTACCGAAATAATACTCTTTGATCTCGTACAGCGCAACAAAAGGGATTGATCTACGTGCTCATAAGTATAGGCGTCGATTGTGGTACAAGTAGAAAGCGGAAAGCGCATTAAAGTAATCGCTTCATGAAATTATTACTCCTACTATATCATAAATTATTACTCCTACGCCATTAGTCTAAAGTCGCATTTAAGCTTACATTTGGAGTTGAAATGTTTGGGAGAACATGTTTATTCAATAGTATGTTTATTTTTAGGTTAACAATTTAGCTTTAAAAATATTTACGTACGTACGTAACGATTAAATATGTACATATTTTACTGATTTAAACTCTAAATCAATTATTATAATTTGAGCTAATTTTAAATTATTTTTCACTATTTTGGTAAATTTTCAATGTTTGATTCTTTTTTTTAGAAGTAATGTAATTTCACAAGTATGTTAAATAAAGAAGTCCTTTTTGTTGTCTGTTACTCAGGGTTAAAATGAAAACAGGAGTAAATTAGAATTTTTCGTAAATAAAATGTAGTCTTAATAGATCAGCAACAAAAATATATCCTGCAGAAATTATAAAACGAAAAATATTTGTTCAAAATTGATTTTTCCATTTCCACTCCACATTTTTTATATTAATGACGGCGATTATTTTAGTTTTTTTTTTGATTATTAAAAAATCTTTGCACAACGCTGTCGCTTCTAGCTTAGCGCAGTCCAGTAACGTCCCGTACGTGCCCGTAGCGGGATCAATGCAGCATCAAAGTAAATGACAATGAATGACCGGCAAAAGCACGTCCGCACGCAGTTACATAACGAGGTGGTTCTTAGTAGAGTTACAGTGGTATTATTTGTGTTACATAATATGCAAGTTCTAAATTGTGTGCGTGTAATAGTTATTATGGCTCGCTTTACGGGTGAAGGAAAACATCGCGAAACTTTTTTAGAAAAGCACTTTTTTTAGAACTGCAAGTATACAGGATACTTGCAGTTCTAAAAAAAAGTTCTCAAATGTGTGTTAAGTTTACCGATCCAATTAGAACTTGAAAAACGTGACGAAACCCATGTCCAGCAATGGAAAAATATATAGTTGGTTATGAATATGGAAGCAGGGATGTCGCCACTATTGGGGCAGACCCAAAGTCCCACTACGCGTCTCCAAAGAGAATCACCGGTAATATGTGTGCATTTTCTTCATAATTAAGCATTTCTAAGTCGTACGTCATTTAGAATAATCGAATATGCGTCCTTGATTCGAACCTGGATCTGCAGAGCGGTAATTTAATCACTGAGCTATCACTGCCTTCGTTGCCACAGCTATTCTATTAAGGTACGAGTATAAATAACAGCAACGTAATTCTGTTATGTTCTGAACATTATCATATCGGGTGAATCTTTGAAAAAAAAATCCAAGACAATGATTACGGTTTATTTTATTACATTTAATTTAATCGCTCCCAGTTTGATACACTCTTCGTTCATTAAACGATTCCGGACCAAGAAGTCCCCAATTTCGAGAACAAAGGTGTCTCGATATTAAAAGCCCATTAGTCTAATAACACAAAATGACCGCTCAGAATAGGCCCCATTTCGCACGAATTTTAAAAATTACTTGCGTCCGGATGCATACGTCATTAGTGATGAACATCCAGAACACGAATGTATTTTGTATGTGTATTTTTGTTTAGTTTTTGAACAGAAGTATTTCATGGTCATCTACAATTTCAAACTGTTGTACTGTATGTCATAAAATTTAAAATGTTTGTTTGTTCGAAGTATGACGATGATATATTTATGATAACATTAATCAAAGAAACGTTACATATGACCGTAAATTATGATGTCATCGAATATGTCCATCGTAGAAACTTATCACGCGTATAGTGATATTTTTCAATTCAATGAATGCAAACTAAATGGTTGTTTGTGGACAAATAGGAAAACCATCACTTCTATGCTTCAACTTTTTTTATGTATAAGCCTAACAAAGAGGCGTCTGCCTCTTCTGATGGTAAGTAGTCACCGCCATTTGCAGAGAATCCCCAATCTCCAGCGAGTCCTCATTGCTTCGCTAGCAATGAAAAGAAAGAAGATATTTATCTTATCTCTTCACTGTGGATGTCATGACACCCACTTGGTTGATTTTTTCTCACTTATTGTTATACTTAGTAAGCACAATCTAATGCATTGGTTATTGTAATCGTATTGACTTTGAATAAGCGTAAATATATCTTACGTAATATCTAAAAGTAGGTACTTTAATATTACCCAGACAATATAATAGAAGTTGTGGTTATTATATCAGGGGCATTTGACAGTATATAACCGTTTTACTAGAGGCGTCGCATCGGCGGCATTGGATTTGCGTCACAGAGTATCGGTTTTTTTGCTTAATTTAACTTATTTAACATCTTCCAGGTTCCACGTGCGCTAATTTTTACCGGTTATTTTTTAACGGCCAAACTGTATCAACGATAAACGTCAACGTGTGGGTGGATCTTTATTTACCGAAATGCATGGACGAAGAGATGTATCATCACAGAACTAATATTTCAATGAATAATCGCAACATTAAATATTAAAAACTAGGTAGATACTGGACTTAGTATTGACGCATAATATTTGTGTGCCAGGTACACATAGATAATAATTAGGTATCAAACATTACCTAAATTTCTCTTAATAATAACAATTATCTACTTATGTCATTTACGTTCACTTTTCCCGGTGTCAGTTAAAATTAATTTATTTATTTATACTTTTTCACCAATACTAGGTGGTACAAAAGGCGGACTTAATGCTAAATAGCAATTTTGTTACATCAATTTGCATATCTAATGCAAGAAAAGTTAATTACAAATGACAATTGTGTTAAATTAAATAATAATATCATTATACTACGACATTGACATTGTGAATTGAATTGATTAAAAGTTTAAAATCTATGTGCTATTTTTTAAGCTTCGCCCGGTTTGTTTTCTTATTATAAAGTTTAGATATATTAAATTGAAGGGTTTTTCTTAGCGGGAAAAAATACATATATTTCGAAACTGTAACTGTAACGCGGTTGGGTAGAATCAACTGTGTTAGCTAAATTAACAATGACATTCAGCGTTGTTATTTCATTGTGGAAATTGGATGAATGTTGTGTTATGAAGTGTAATGAGTTATTATTAGCTCATAGAATAATGCTGCGGTTATCAGAAGTTCTCAAATGGCTGAATATGCCGACATGAACTTTAGCTTGACATCTGTTAGTCATCAGTCATCACGCAATCAGTTTGTAACCAAACATATAAATTAAAAACATAAATGTGCACGGTATAAGATTTTTTTACTTTCGTGTTACATCCAAATTTCAGATCTTCTATGCGAATAATTTAAAAAATATAACCAATATGCCGGAAATAGCTACATTAAAACCGTGCAATTGTTTAATCACGTCTTCTATCATATCGTCAACAAAAACATGTTATATCTAAGTATATACGCCTTATGCCTTTGAGTAATTCTTGTAAATAGCTTTCACTGTGAACAATGTAGACGAACAGAGAACATCTTAATGATATTTCCACAAACGGTAGCAGACATGCCGGAAACCTAAACAATGTTTGATATGGCTTTACGCATGGCTAAACTTGCTTACGTTTTACATGTAATTCGGTTGATTGATGATTGATGATTTTATAGCTATTTAGCGACACATAACGACAAATAGCGAAAAAAATTTTTTTTTATTTTTTTTAATTTAAGCGTTTTAGTGTTTTAATATACATTTATTGTGATAAAAATACGCAACTTTCATTAGTAAGATAATATAAGATCCGCAGGCATGGTATTGTGGCATATTGTACTTGCGATTACGAATACTTATGTAAAGTATACGAACGAGTAGAAACGAGTCTCGATATGTACAAAATTGTAGTTAGAATGTATAGGATTATAGGATTAATGGACATCACTAAATCGGGTCTATTTTTTAAAAAAGAATTTTACGTGTAAAAGTAAAATAACTATTAAACTTGCAACTCCTAAGAATTCCGTGAAGATTTGGGTCCATATCTAAGTATCTGTTAAAGCTAGATATTCACGTTTATATTTCACATTAGAGTCGTCTCAGACTAGTTCAATCTTAACCTGAATCAATTTAAATGCATAACTTAATAATTTAAGTGCCTAATTGCTGCAAACTCGTCAGAAGTGAAATTTTGAATTAGTAAATGTTTGCGATGTAAAAATATTGCCATTCACGTGCAATGCGAGTGAAAGATTGCGATTGTGAGAGTTGTGTGAAGCGTCGTAACCACTAACAAGTAACCAACGAATGGAGCGTCGTTGGTCACGCATCGGCGACGGACCTTCGCCGATTATAGCGGTGACGGCATCGCACACTCCCAGCGATCCTACTCAGTTGTCGGCTCCAAATAGTTCGCTTCTTAAAACCTGTTTCGTTTATCCGGCCACAAGACTGCTACCAGTGTATTGGTGTGCGAATGATGTTTCCATTCAGTTTGTTTACAAGCATCAATTTCAAAAGCAATCTATTTCGTAGGTAAGACTTGCATAAAAAATTGATGATCACAACCAGCAACTTCCCACGCAATATTAGTCATTAAGTCGATAACTAGCACTAGATAACTCAGATGAGTTTAATCAGTTTAAACAAAATAACCAGTGTAATCTGTAAGACACCAGCGAAAGAAGGGCTGTTATAAGTGTGACAATTGGCATATTTCAAATATAAAATGATTAAATTATCTCAATATTTTGACATACTATGTAAATGTAAATTAGGTAGATCTGTC
>DWNK01000243.1:0-12910 GCA_018250315.1 Hyalothyrus neleus pemphigargyra | reverse complement strand
GGGGGTCGCTCGCCATTTAGGTCACACGATGGGACCTTACCACCAGCGAATAGTGCTATGTATAAGTCAATAATAGATTCTTTGCTACTTCTGAAGCCTAAGATGGATCTCTTTGTGAAATTATGGCTGCCTTTTAGCATCGTTGTATCTAAAAAATAACGGTGTCTAAAAAGACGCTGTAAGACAAAACAAAAACTCTAAATTCTACCACCTTGAAGTTATCTGTACTTGTATGTGAATATAATGCATTCGGTTAACATAAATAATTCTGACATTTTGTAACATTTATCGGACAATCCGTTACACCGCGAGTAACTAATGGCTACCGAACGCTTTTATCAATACAATTTGTTTAACAAAGTATCAATACGAATATCAATACTTGAAGAATAGACGTGAATCGAATAACGCGGAAGTGAGCAATCAATATCAAAATCAATCTGTAGTAATGATGCTCCGAACAAATGATTTTGAAACTAATATTTAGTGCCTTGTTCTACACAAAACGAGGGGCGAACGATGAGGCGAAAATGATTAATAAGCGATTTTAAGAATCACCTGCTTATTAAAAATATTTGTCAACGATACGTAAGCATAAATGGTCTTTTAGAATATCTTTCTTAATCTAGTCTCTATCTATCTATTATAACCACATCTGTCTGTTTATTTGTTTGATTCTTTTGTACAAACTAAGTAATCTAATAATTTCAGATCATTGTCAGAATTTTTCTTAAGATTTACTTATTTTAAACTTGAACCACCTAAAGATAAGGGTTACAAAGGGCGAACTTAATGCTCTACGGCATTCTCCACCAGTCAACCCTGGGCGATGGTGAGATTATATGGTAGGCCTTAGTGTCCCCGTAATAGTATAATTGTAAGTTCGATTGCTTACTATTTATCTGATTAATAATACCTTGAATTTATTGCTATATTTGCTGGTTCCATCGGTATAGCTTCCATCGTGTGACCTAACTGGCTAGTGACCATTCTAAGACCAGAGTCTACCGTCAATAGCGACTTGTCGTGTTGCGGTATTCCCACCTTTCCCATACTTTCCATCCCACCCCTTTTTCCTTTAAAGCCGGCGAGCATTGGCGACTCCTCTGGTGTTGCAAATGTTCATAGGCGGCAATGACTACTTACCATCAGGTAGCTCGCCTGCCTCTTCGTTTGGCTGAAGCATAAAAAAATCATGTCCGTCTCTTTGTATACCACAGCCATTTTATTGGCTTTATACAGATGACAAATATCATATTATATTAGTTGTATAAAATATTAGGCGTAACAATTATACGTTAAGAGATATGGGTTGTTTTTGATATTAGTAAGTGCAGAAACAATTTTCATTTTATCTTGATGTGTTTGCGTTTATCTAGTTAACGCAACTGACTGCTATTATTGAAAAGCCTAATACATCCTGTCACTTAACCCTTATCCAAAACATTGATGTTTCGCAAATTTTCATTATCGACGCCAAATTAACAAATTAATTATGTATTGATTCTGAAGCCGCAAATGTTGCAACCTTCATTAGAAAGTTCAATGTGCCCTTGCCTTTACCCGCAACGTAAACGAAATTTTAAAAAGGCTCCGTTGGCTACCAACTTTTAATTGGTAAACATTGCCTTTGAGGCTCATCAGGGCCTTGAGCCCGGTGCCATCCGTTCGTCGAATCTTAAGGAGAATCGCAAGTAGGGGCGGACGTGATGTGAGTTCTTTTCAGCCGATTCGTAAATAGGTCAAATCGGACTGATGGTGACATTCAGCTGAATATGGCCAAGAAATAAAGGTCCGTTTTCGCCATTTATTCTAGCCGTAGATAAGATTGTATATTTGTTTTTAAATATTTACATTTTAAAGTTAAAACAGCCGATTAGTGGTGGTGTTACCTAAAAATATTTGCATAAGTTTAGAATTTTGCATGCAATTTTGTATGCATGTTAGATTGCGCATCTACACAATCCGCTAGTCTATAGCGGCTTGTGCAGATCGTATACGATCAATTTAGTTAAGTAACGTCCGACACAGTAAAGAGTTGAGTGGGTGTTGTACAGTAGTATGAGTTGAAATCAAATAATGCTCGATACACTATTTCGTATCGACTTTTGATTCCGCCCGTTTTATTGGCTGGGAGATCCAATGCCAATGAAAGATCGGAATCGGAAGTTTTCGTTTTCGATGATCGAGTAGTCGAAAATGAGCATAACTTGTACTAAGGGTACTGATGTTAAAGGTTTTACCTTATGTTATGACGGCAATTCTGTCTTAAATCAGTTTCAGACGCTGATCCTGAGGACGGTATTCCGGTAATGTGCCTGAGAGCCAGAGCCTCTCTCTACTCACCCTTCCCATCCTTTATATCCTATCTCGTCCCTTTTTCTTTTAAAGTCGGCGAGCATTAACGACTTCTCCGGTGGTGCAAATGTTCATAGGCGGCGGCGACTACTTACCATCAGGTATCTCGCCTGCCTCTTCATTTGGCTTACACATAAAAAATAACATCTTCGCAATCGTTGTTGCAATGTCCACAAGTGTAATTAAGTACTTACCATCAGGTAGCCCGCTAACCACTTAAAGTAAAAAAATTAAAAAATCAAAAAAATAAAAATATCAAATCATTTTTATAATTAAATAGAAAAATACTTAATCTTGCTCTACAATGTACTCAGATATCCTGTAGTGGAACTTTGAAACAAACAAGAGAGAAATGGGGTCACTCTAAAGTCCCAGCAGCGTCTGTGACCAGAACTATATGACGAGGTGATGACTTGAAACAGATTTGCGGTGTGGCGAATAGTTACAAAAGTTAGAAGTGACCAAATAGAAAGTTATGCATGCGACGAATCGAAACAATTTTTTATGATTTTTGCGTTATGACGAGTTAAAACAAATTTTTGATGTGAAACAGCACCTAAATCTAAATTTCTTTTATCTATATTTTATCCGTATATTTTTCCTTTGGGGAATACTGTTGCAGAATGTTATTATGCTAAATAGGATTGTTATTTTGTTTTAATAGGACCCACGTGATAATAGTTTATTCCATATGTAGGAAAATATATTATGATGGAAAGTAATCACCGCCGCCTTTGAACATTTGCAACACCAGAGGTTTTCCGGCTTTAAAGAGAAAAAGGATCGGATGGAATAGGAAGGATGGGAAGGGTGGAAAAGGGGACTCTGGCTCTGAGGCGCATTACCGGATCACTATAAGTCGATATCGAAAGTAGACTGCGGCCTGAGGATGCTAGCCAGTCAGTCCACAGGGAGCTTACCATTAGCGATGTCTCTTAAAATGGGTCTAGTCAGAATGGAACTTCTCACTTGTACCACCGGATTACTCACACGAGGTGAATTTATTAAACAGAGTGGGACCAAAATTCTTAACCACTGGCCATCACTGTTTATATCAGTATCGCGAAAATATAACAATTCCTTGTAATCAGGAAACTGATATAAAATTATACCATCCAGATTGGCCTTAAACATGCGTCAAAATCATTGGTCTTAACTAATAAATAAGAAGGTGGTTTTATTCAATGTGCTGAACAACTCGATGAGTAACGACTTACTAGATTGCCGACGATAAAGTTCAATCAAAATCAATCGACGTCCCGATGATTAAAAAATATTGCGACAGTATATTTTATTGATGACCCACTCGTTAAGAAATACGGCCTCACTGTCCAAAACTCAATGATTTGAACCGTCCGGGATCAGAAAATCAGTCCGGGTTTGAAATTAGACAATCTAAGTATTAAGAACATGTATTAGTTAGTCTGCTGGTGGTGAGCTCCCATCGTGGGAGCTGACTAGCTTGCGACCACCCTCACGCCGGAGTCTATTGTTAATAGCAACTTGTCGTGTTCTGGTAGTGCGCCTGAGAGCCAGATTCCCTCTTCCCACCCTTCGCACCATTCCGATTCCATCCCATCCCTTATCCCTTCAAAGCCGGCGTAGCATTAGCAGCTCCTCCGGTGTTGCAAATTTTCATAGGCGGCGATGACTACTTACTATCACGTATGTCACCTGCCTCTAGTTTTTCGTACATTTAGAACTTGTTTTGGTTTTAAATGGCAGTCGCCCCGCGTGGCACGTTTCTGTCGATTTAGTCTTAGAACCCGTAAGCGTCACTGTTGGTCTAACTCTAACACGATTCCGATTCTATTTCCGGCTAAATGGAAATCTATTTTTTATGATATTGCTAACGAACATACAGGACTCCATGTTAAACAGCATACCTGGAGCCGATTACAGACACGTTGCTACTCTCGAGGAGTAGGAGGAGGAGGCATCCTCCTCCTCCTACGCCTCATGTATGAGATGCATGCATGTTTTATGATATTAATACTCTACCACGTTAGAGTGGCGCAGGTAATGGTGGTGCATTAAGTCTGCACCCGTAAAATAAAATAAATCGTAAGTCTTCAATATCTCTATAGTCACTTTATAATAACGTGTAACTTAAAAATAACGAAATATTCGCATTCTACATTTAAAAACGTACCTCGACAACCTTGGGTGAGGCTCGCAACAACCAAGTCTGGAGGCCCGGAAACCGCTGGCAATGTGAGCAAACCTTTTGGTGGAAATACATTGCTCGGTTTGCGGCGACCATGCGGACTAGCCTGTATTGAACAAGCACTGTATTTATAGTTAAACAAATGTTGACGAGTAATAAAAGTAGCATAGTGAAGTAATAAATATTTTCTTAGTAAATCTTTGAAACTTTGTTTTTTATGATATTGAAATAGTAAACGAGCATGCACAGAGCCGGGGTTACGGGGGGCGCGTTTGTGCGACGGCTCAGGGTGCCAAATTTGGAGGGGGCGATTGGTGGGGGTGGGATGCTTCCAACACCAACACGCTTAGTGGATATAGCTAAACCTTCTCCGTCTCTCTTATACGTGTATGTGCATGAAATTCAAAAAGGGATCAAAAAAGGAAATTTTGAATAACAAAAAAAATAATAAAATAAAAAAAATAAAAAAATAAAAAGAGGAGCTTCAAAACTTTCTACGTCCACGTCGTTAGCTTTGGGTAATGCTAAAGGAAAGATGAAATTCTAAATATGGATTCACTTTAGTTCAGCAAAAGATTAGGCACTGGATTTTGATTTCCTTATGTGGTGTCACAATATTCTTGCCCCAGATGTCAATCGCTCTAACGCCGGCAGTGATTAGACACCCGGAACTATACAAGTAGGATAAAAAAATTAAAATGGTTATGTATATTTGACAGAAATTCTGAAATTCTCTAAGGCACTATTACTCCAATTTCACTTACCGCGAGCGGTCGAAAACAAGTCAAGTAAAAAAAAGATAACAAATATGCGTAGCCGTTTCAAGATGTTTGAGGCCCTTTGTTCTTCAATATTTAAACTATGTCTACATTTCTTTATTTATTTTAGATACTTTCCAAGTACGCGAGCGATGCTTTTTAATTTAATACTTTTTCGTGTAACAACGGCTTCAAAGAGCCTTTTTCTGACGCCAACAATGAAGCCAAATATTTTCTCAAGTCTCTCGGACAATAATCTCCTTGGAGAAAAAATATTAATAATCACTCCATTTGTCGGCTTTATTCTCTACGGCGTTGGAATAGCGCTAAATACATTTTTTGCTTGATGGATTTTTAATTTTCAACAGTAAATACCTTATTTTACGAGACCTTTCAACGTCTAGGGTTCCCATAATCTTTTTAGATTTTTTAAGATACGTCGAATAGTATTTTCCAAAAGATTCGGGAAACATTTTTTAATTGAGTCTATATTATTATGCCGCCATTTTTTAGCTAAAATAACATGTCACTCTTATATTAAATATGAACAGACCATGAACAGTCGTTTTCCAGAATGAGCTACAATCGACTATCCACTACATATGTACGTATACTAACACAAATCTTGGCTTGTGGACTAACCATAGACTTAAACTAATTAGGTATCTCGCCTGGCTATGATAGTCGGTTAAAATAAGGAATCCCATGCCCACCAGTGGGACAGTAATAAAGCTATAAACACGTTATTGGAAAGTAAACAACGCACCGTAAATGGGTAATCTCGCTAAGGCGATTACGGTAATCCATAAAACCTCGCGCCATAATGCGACGTAAGCCGACGACAATAGACCGTTAATCGTTTACATTCGTTTCACAGGTGTTCACCCTACGAATTGTCAATAAAGGGCGAGGGCCCCCGCTGGGATCGTCTTGGGAGGTCTCCTTGTTGGGATATCCGAATTAATAGCTTACAAGCCACCTAGCGTCATCTGTGTCTTGTTTTAGAAACCTTTACAAGTTTATACAAGCTGAAGGATTAATCTTCTTTTTATGGTTTCGCTGTCTGTCCGTCAGTCTGTCACTGCATTTACGAACCGTAACTGGCTGACTTTGCATATTTCTATGCAAAAAATATTGAAAATAAAAATATAAAATCAAAATTATGTACTGATACATTTTTAGAGGATTGCTTGACATTTGATTTGACTTGTCAAATTGACACACAACCGTTTATTTTGGGCACGTTGGGCACTTAGCGTTCAAAACGCTCGAAATATGCCCCAAGTCGTTCCATAATGTATATTATTATGGTATGATAATATTTAATACCCTTGAAAAATATATACGATCAGACACTGCTAACGCCATCTATGTGCGTTTTTAAATTTTGCTCGTGTAAAATATTGTATAAATACTTTTATAAAAAAAATATAAAAAGTTAATGGGTCCTCTACTTGAAGTTAGTTTTAATGGATAATTATGCGAAGTATCATATGAAAAGAAAATCCAAATTACAATGATCACAGTCTGAAAACTATTTTAAAGCGCAAAAACTTCTTTACTTTAGAGGGAACGTTGTTAGTTTTATGCTTCAAATCCATTAAAAACTTGAGAAACTTTATATATGTAGACAACGCAGATGGTGTATCTAGTGAAAATTGGTGTATGTTATTGTTTTACCTAAATGATAGAGTTACATCACCCAATGTTATATCACCCAGAACAAATATTTGTGTGATGAGCAAGAGTATTTGTTGGGTGTAAATTATCAATATATATATAAGTACGTACTTAGAAATAAACCCGACTGCCGAAGTTTCGGAAGTGTTAACGTTAAACGGTCACATGAGTTATGACAAAAAGTCTATAATAAAAAGACACTATCGAGTAGTAGCAATAACCACCTTAACAATAAACAATAACGCAAGGGTGACCGACAGTCCCTTGAACCTTAAAGCGATTAAAATGCCTTGTCTCATCTCATTATTCTAAGCCCCGTCTCTGAAGCCCCTTTAATCACTCAGTATTCAACTATCAACACATCTACGTCTATAGATGTCATCGGTCACTATACAATTTGAATGGCTGAGTCAGATAAGGCCGGTTTGCACCACTGATTAAATATTAAGAACTAACGGACCGTAATGTGGAGTTACAGAAACTTGTAGATACTGTTTATTAAACTCTTTGATCGGGCATCTAGAAACCCGGCTTAGCCACAAAGACATATAAGGGAAATGTCCATTCAAATGTTCATCTTTGAATGAATAAAGGAAATAAGTCATTTATAACCTGTTTCGTTCCCTTAAGTTTATTTCAAATGTTTAAACTATCTCGTCTACTGTAAAGTTATAGAATAGATTATATACCTCTGCCACAGAATAGAGAATCGTACTTAGTAATTTTATAGTTATTTTGTTTATTTTATTTTGTTTTTAGTATTGCCTCTGCCTTATAATTTATTTGAAATATAAAACTTACAAACATGTATAGCGTGGATTATATTCAAAATTAATTTCTATCATTAAGAGCGTGGTATATGCGGACCTTTTCGATAGATTTTATTTCATTCGACTCATTGATATATTTTAGACAGTTTATAAATAAATGTGTATCTAATTTAAATGTTCAACCGACATTTTTATGTCATTGCTCATTGTTCACAAATTAATATTAATATTTAGACATGAATTCATGAAACATTTATAATCATTCTATTAAAATGTATTCATTGTAAATGAGCAATAAGTACAAACAAAATGTTAATTTAATAAAACTCCCTTACGCGTGATAAGTAAAGAATAATTGCCTATAAAAACATATGAAAATAATGCAAACATCCAAACAATTCTCTCAGTCTCTCAGTCAAAACATTGTTAACTAACTCCCGAGAAAAGAGGAACAGCGGATACACCAATCAACGATAAGGCCCACCGTCCACGACGCTACTCAAATCAAGCTAGTTACAAACTTAAACAATCGCAGGTCTTTTTTAACCGACTTCGGTGTGTATTTTTTTTCAAAACATATTGAAATCTATTAAACTACCTACCTGCGAGATCTACTAAACGTTTTCAAAGGTGTTGGAAGTCTATCAGTGCCAGCGGTGAGCGTAGTTGATCATGCCTTATGTTCTCATTCTGAGAGAATTCCTGAGCCTAGTAGAGAGTTACTAATGATCCCTGACCATATATTCAGTTTTTTTTTATTTAATTTAGATGGTTAATTGTTCTGATTTTATTAATCTCATCGAAGTATCATCTCTTCATACTGTGCTGCTACTGTCGATAATATTTAAAAGAACACTTTCACAATTTCACTTTCTGCTGAAGTGGTTTGTATTCTATCTTCTTTGACAATTCAGTGTTATCAATTCTAGCTTTCAACTTTCAATACTAATTTGATGCAATTTGACATAAATTTTGAGTAGCGGCGTGGATGACCGGCTTTAGGCGTACATATCTGGGGGCACGGCCGTGCCCCGACAAGCCGAGGGCAGGCCGTACCATCTTTTCTCGAAAAAACATTTCAATACAAGCAACAAAATTATCATCAGCGATGAGTATTTCAATGGGTCGTTACGCGTTTCTGGAAAGCCTCTCGTCTCATCCCTTCAACATGACCTTTCTAAATTCAAACTATTCAAAATTCAAATATACATCTTATAACTTTAACTTCACTTATATTTAACGGTTGACAACCGGTTGAATGCAGTCCCGCCAGGGTTGTCAAACTTAAAATATGTTTTCATTTACTTACTTTTACAAAAAGTAAATCCTATTATTTCCTACTTCTTTCCTACCAATATTATACATGCGAAAGTGTGTGAAGATGTATGAAGGTTTGTGACGGCTGAACGGATTTAGATGAAATTTATCGCACAAGTCCTTCGAATAATTTAAAATACACGCAAGCGAAGCCGCGGGCATTTTACACATGTCTACACTTACCTACATTTCGAAAAACTTCATGAATAATTTTTCGATATTCTTTTAACTACTGCCTTAGAGCTCGTAAAATTTCATCTCCTGCTACACCATCGTCAATAACCTTTTTTTGTCTTAAAACATGCATGTCCTTTCAAACGAAAGTAACAATTTCGGCGTGATATTTCTGTTGGAATCGGTCACAGATTTAAGTTCACAGTTTATTAATGTCAGACATATTTTGAAAAAAATATTTACTGTTTACATCATAAAATCAAAATACAAAGATGACAGAAGTACTCGTAGTGACGTATAATTACCATAAAATCAAAATACAAAGAGGACATAGGTCATATAAAACCGCTGCCGAAACGTTTGGACCCAGAAACTTACATTTTTGTACGTAAGTTCCCTATAGGTATAACATAGTCAAGCAATAATATACAATGATGATACAATGATGTATGAAAGTTTGTATCGTTTATTATTATATTTATATTTAGACGAGTGAAGACGCGGATAATTCGTTTAATAAAATAATTTCAATCAGTTGATAACCCTGCGTTCTGCTGACAGTTATATGGAAAGCATTTAAACGCCAGGAATGGGCAATACGTTACATGCGCCTTGTGGACAAACAATTGACCTTTCGAAAGTATAATGCATAAATTGAAATCGAAGACACGGTTAAACCGACAACAATGGAGATGACAATGACTATGGGCTATGAGTTATATTATACAGAGTATTTAATTAAATGTACTAGTTCAACGTGGTGTAGTATTATTATAATAAAATTAATTTAAAATTTTGTATATTTATGCAGTCCCGATAAAGTGAATCGTGGATAACAGCTGATGTGTACCGATGTTCTCGACTAAGCGTAGAAGCGGGAGAAGGGTGAGTTTGATAGAATTTTGTTGGAAAATCACAACCAAAAAAAATTCTACTTTCTTACTTGTACGTAATGTCTTCGTCTTTGCATTAATAAAAAGGAAATTTTGATAAAATAAAAAAGTTAATTTTTATAAAGTAAATTAAAAAAAGATATACTTTTTATTGATTCGGGTATAATATATCTATATCTATATATCATATCAAGGTCTAATTCGCCTGCTAAAAGGGTACAGGTCATTAAATCGGCTGTGTGTGTATATTATAGACTCGTGTGAATGAACATACATTTGCACAATCACAAAAGTGGTGATATTTTTTTTCCCCGTATTAATATTTACTTCAATAAAATAAATACTTTATTCCACTTAAATAATCTTTGTGGGCTTGATCAATAAACAAATGTACGATGTATTTGGTATAGTGTTTTCTGCCTTCAAGGTAAACACATTCCCACAAAGCTTTTCCTATATATTTTGTTATTTTCCGTTACAATTTTATTGTGCCGAGATGTAACTGGGGACGATAAAAAACACATCCTTTACGAACTCAATCCACGAAATAAACCATTTATATACAAATTGTGTACTAACCGTGTTGTGTAAACAGTAGCCGGATCGATTTAGATTTGATTACACGTGCCTCAACTTGAATAGACCACCGATGTTCAATTCAGTGGCCTGCTAGTGTGGCGAGGTAATTTACGACATACCGACAAACCGGGCATAGTAATGAGATAGGCAGAAGGCGAAGACGAATCTAATGAACGATAAATATTGCGTATTGAAGGCATTGTCAAAAGAAGAGGGAATTTGTGTGCCGGTAGTGTGCGCACTACCGAAACACGACAAGTCGCTATTGACGGTAGACCAGCCTGAGTGTGGTCGCTAGCCAGTCAGTCACATGATGACAGCTTACCACCAGCATCTTGCCATAACACCGAGCATGCGTCGACAGCACGCACTTAACGCGTGCAACGTGACTGCATACTGCATGACGCGGACGTACACTCCGAGTCCCCACTACACACACGTTCGCCATTTATGGGAAGGAAGATAAATAAGGAAATTCGAATTTAAAGTATGACGCGAAAGTTCCTCCTAAACGGACAAGACAGATTTTTTCAATGTCGAATGATTTTTTCGTACAGAAAAAATAAGTCTGTATCGCTTGCTAATTAATTATCTTGAGAAATACTTATACTTAAACCAAAACAATTAAGAAGAGAAAAAACCATAGACACACAGACATAGAAAATCACATTGTCTATTTTAAACCTGTATGCAATATTTAAGGTGTAACTTATAATATACAATATCCCATCTTATCTGGTATAAGAATAAAATAATAATAATAATAATTTTATTTTATAAATAATTATGTATTGTATAATAAAAATGCTATATACGTTGTATGTTGCTAATTTCACACAATGTAAATAACAGTTATGCACACAGAGTAGTCACTATGCAGATAACAAATTATCTCATCCTTGCAATGTTTAATTTAAATGCGCTAACAATTAATTACGTATTTAGAAAATTTGTGCGTCGTTTTTTACTCGTCTGTGGAAGAGTAACACGCCTAACAGTTTATGTATGTTTTTAAGGATGTTCAATCGTAGCTCAAACAATGGTACCACAAGGATATACCACAAGGTACACCTAAATAGGAAATTTGTAACTCCCCCGACATTTCCTGTATGATTTCTATCTATCTATAATTTATTCTTTAACAACATTCTATTGACCCCAAACAGAACGCGTCTCTATTAAGTTGATGAGGAGTTGGGTATCCTGCACACTTCAGGTGCCGCTGCTGCATCAGGTCAAGGTTACCAGCAATACCAGTGAAGTAACAAGATACTCCATTTCAAATTTGGATTAGTTCGGACCCAGATTAGTTGATCAATTCCCTTCATCAACCTGAAAAGAGCTGATCATCTTAAAAGGGCTCAACAGATTTTCTTAAATCATAGCTAAGAAAACTCTCGTTCGAGTCAACTTTAAATTTCAGAAAAAAAACTGCTCATCCGTTTGGGATGATACACACAGACTACAGATATACAGATACAGATATACACACGTCCTATTCTTATCGAGGGTTAAACATGAAAGCAGACAAACATGCAGCCCCCTCCCCGTGATATCAACAGCCCGATTACTCATTTACCTCTATAATAGACTCCAAATAAAACAGGAATTATACCAGCACCTAGTGACTGCAACCCTTTTTTGATTTTTGCGTAATGACGAGTTACAACAAATTTTTGGTGTCACCAGAAAGCACCTAAATTCCCGTTTTACTGCTGCAGTCACTGCTGAACACGGATCTGCCAACGACAGAAAGCCGGGAACATACAACACCAGACTGCTCCAGTGCGGATTAGTTTCAAATGTCCCATAGAACTCCGACAAGATTCAACGACTGCTGTGTTATAAAAAATACAATAGCTTACAAGGTCTACAGACTCTATTGTTTTAAATGTAAAGTAAATATCATTTAATACTTGTGTAATAAACATTTTTTTTTCAGAGAATATTTCAAAAAAGAATCAAAATTAAACAGGTTTACGTTGATGTATAAAAACTTCCCTATGGAGAAAACATTTCTTAAACTTGCGGACCCTCTGTTTAAGTATTACATAGCATGCTGTCTGATCATTTCGTTTTTAATATTTTTAATAAACGGATTGACTACAAACTGGTAAATTATTTATAATGAATTTATTTTGACATATATTAAACCTTTGAATATTTAAAATATCGTCCCTGTAAACGTGATGAAATTCTATTATTTTTATTACT
>DWNK01000242.1:0-12933 GCA_018250315.1 Hyalothyrus neleus pemphigargyra | reverse complement strand
AGCTTGTTCAAAATGGACGATGAATAAGGTCCTTCAAGAGATTATTCTGATTATTAAATATAAGAAACGTGAACGTGAACTAATTAACGTCACCACATAATACCATATAATGTATTTTTTGAGTTTATTGAAGTGTCTATGAAATAATTTAATTCTATTAAATTTGATATTATACAGTATAATTTGTGTATATTACTGCCTAATTTTATTACGTTAATAATCTTAATTACGATTAAATCATTTTATAATGATGTTGCTCTGCTAGCACAATAATTTAGTATTGAGTTTTTTTATTATAACAGAAATAGAAAATCGTAATGCGACTAATTTGAAATGTTATTTTACATCGTCTACCTTATCGTTGACTGTTTGCCTTCCTCTCAGAATAAGAACGGTTGCTGAAAATTAGTTAAATATTAAAATGTTAAAATTAGAAAATTAACGCCATTCGCAAGTATGCGGCTTTCTTACGATGTTTTCTATGTAATAAAATTAGTATGTAATAAAATTAGGATTTCGACAAAAACCGGTCATACTTGCATATAAAGGGTTTCTTTTTTTACGTTACTGTCACATCGTGAACGAATGATTTGCCGTGACGTCATGATAACTTCTTATCGAAACAATTTTAAAAGTAAGCTTACTTATGGCGTAGTACGATTAAAATAATACTGATGTAGGACATGGTAGTAACCCCCCGATCTTTCAATTGAGATAGATGTAAGAGGACTGCGAAATCGGGGAAGCAATTATTTTGTCTATCACTGCCCTTCTTTTATAGGGTTGCTTATTTTGCATTATGTGCCTTTCTCAGTTTGGAAGATTCGCCGCAAAAGAAAAACGTGTCGAGCATAATGGGCGGCGATTACGGGTGCTCGGTGTATAGTCCAAATGTTTCTTACTCCCTCTCCACGGACGAGTACGGCTCACCGGCGTATAGAAGTGAGTATTTAGTATTTTTTTTATGTATAAGCCAAACGAAGAGGCGAAATACCCGGTGGTAATTAGTCATCGTCGCTATTGCCGGTACACTTCGGCCTGAGGGTGGTAGCTAGGTAGCCAGTCAGGTCACACGATTTGACCTTACCACGTTCATGTCCATGGACATAGATGGCGGTGACTACTCCATTCTATACCGGCATCTGTGTCACATATACCGGTGTATACCATCAGATAGTCCGACTGCCTCTCTTTTAATGTTCTATATTCTTTATTGACTTGGATGGATAGAATGACGTCGTTTAAATATATCCTGAGCATTTGTCATAATTTTTGTCGATTTGGTATCTCTATGACATCAAGTAGATTCGCAAGCTCCATTCAGCGCGGACGTCATCTAACGGCCTGGATTACCTTGATCAAAGAATCCGTCTACATAAGAGCATATGTGGTAATTATGTAATGAATTAATTTATTTCGTAATCTTCAAAACATACTTAATTACGAAATCAGTTATTTTTAAATTGTTTTGATGTCCTCGCATCAAAGAGACCAACAAAAAATTCAGACCGACAAAAAATTCAGAGTATTTAAAAATATATATCTATGTTAAATTAAATTGAATATTTTTCTATTTTAAATTCCATTACAAAGAATGAAATATGTACATAACATGAAGTGTAGGTATGTATGTTCAGGATCAGGATTATATGGGTGGAAAGTTTAATGCTTAGCTCAAAATATTTTCTAGTTTTAATGGGCAGGATATGTAGTCCCGTTAAGTTTTATTAATAAGCAGTTGTTTGATAATAATCGATTGTCTGCTAACCACTAACCAGTGAGCCTACTCCGTTAATTCGAACCCGTAGATTCGGCTAGTTTATCGGATTTGGTATCCAAATTTTCTTAATCTACTCTTTACTACATTAGGCTCGCCTTCGAAAGCTTCTTAAACAGACATTCGATACGATGAAGTAGCCAGGTCAAAATAATAGACATCAATGTTCAAACGTGTTTGATAAGTAGTTAGTCTTATTGGTTCGTTTGTAGTCACCACCGTCACGCCAGTTCTGCCTTATTACTTTAGTATTTATACTATATATTTGAAGGATGCAGATAAGCGACTACACTTTGACTTTCATCTTACGATGAAACCGTTTACAAACCTACGAGTGTATGACATACTGAGTGAATATGGGCATGTCATCGCGTGACGGGCTCGTTGCGCGTACGTTCCGATTTCGCTGCGATCACGTTAATAGTCGCTTTATTAAATAGAAACACGTCACAAAAACGTGACTATGATAAGGTCCTTAATAATAATAATTGTACCTATTCCCGTCATATTGATGTTAATTAAATTTTATCACAATTATATTACTGTTTCAGGTCAAGATGGCGATTATAGTTTAAATATGGGTAAATATACACATTTATATTTATGAAAATACATAAATACTGTTTAGTTTGCAGTTGTTAATTTAATAACATGGTCGTGTTTTTAAGTTGTAAGTCAATAAAGTTTTTCTCTGTTTGATAAATTTATTCATTTAAAATATCAATCTGTGCTGTGATATCTTACTATTTATTTTATGTCTTTTTATAAAGCAAGCACCAGATATTTATGCTATGGCCAGTTACTCTCAAAGTAAAATTATACAGAATCAAAATCATAAGCTTGTGCGGCCACATTATCACCTTTTAGTGTTATCTGTGGTTTTGTGGTGTTTACGGTTCATTGAGTCATTTACGTAGTACAACTGGGGGTCAGCATCTGTTGCCGATATGTGCAATTTGAAAATCGAATCAATTTCTAGGTATTTTTATATCGTGATGTAGTAATTATATGCATATACTTAAATATAGCTAAACCTATGATATAATTTCAGATGACGCCGACGGCGGTTCAAACGTGACGTCGGCTAAGGCGCAGGCCGCCATAGCACATCTTAACAGCAAAATAGAACGCACCAAGGACCTTATACGACTGGAGCAGACTATACGCGATGGTATGTTATTTATCATGTCCTTTAATCTAATTAATATATTATAATCTAATAAATAATTAATCATGCACATCCATATTCAATTTCTAACAGAATTGAATGTGACCTCAGGCGATACTTCTGAGGGCTCAAGTCGAGCCAATGACGATGTTTGTGTATCACACTTATATATTCAGAACGAGTGAAACAAATAGATTTGAAGCAACTATTGTTTTATGTTATTTTAGTTAAAAAAGAGTAGTGCACTCTACTTCAATCTTTAAGTAAAACAAACAAACAACTTTAAGTAAAACAAAGGAGTCCTGAAGTCCTATCTGAAGTACATCACAAATGTGTTGCCACCCCTAGTATCCATAGAAACCAATTTCCTGGTGTCGGGGTGGTACATCCCCAGTACTCCCCAAACTGGCTTCTAAAACGTGGCTTAACTACTTCAATATTGCAGTTTGGGTGTAATTGTTGTGCATAACCAGTTATGTATATAGTATCGAATTGAATAGTAATTTCTTATAAATTCTTATTTACAGATAACGTCAACGAGTACCTGAAGTTAGCAGCAAATGCGGACAAGCAGCAACTGCAGCGTATCAAGGCGGTGTTTGAAAAGAAAAACCAGAAGAGCGCGGTGTGCATCATGCAGCTGCAGAAGAAACTGGAGGGGTACAACAAGCGGATAAAAAACTGAGAGGTGAGATATTTGGCGACATCTCGGCAAAACGAAGTTAGTTTTTACAAGCTTTTGCTTAGTTGCACCTGTCCCGGTGTCTGTCTGTCTGTCTCTCCGTCTGTAATAAACTGGTGCAGAATAAAAGTTGACAGGAAGATTTATGACAGGATTATTAATTACTGGGAAACACTTTCAGAACATTTATATATTTTATGTATCTTTGTTTACAGCAACACGGCACGAGTGGTCAGGCGCACAGACAACCTCGAGAAGTACTACGCGACATGGGACAAGGGTTAAAGTTAGTACAATAAACTGATTTTTTTTCACCACATTTTAATTCTTTTATTTGTAAATTTCGTCGAAATTATAATAAATAATAATAAAAATAGTTATGCGGGAAAACACATTTGATCTCTTCATCTTAAATTAATCTCATCTCTTCATCTTAATCTCATCTCTCAATATTTCACGTAACGTATCTTCCTCATTTCTGGATACTTGTTTTTTACTATTTTCTTTCTCTTTTACGTACTGCTTTCATCGTTCTCTGCATATTCTCAAGATTGGTTCGTACAAAATGGTTAGTATTTATTTTCCTTTTTATATCATGATATTTTATTTCAATAAAGATAAAAATATAAATCCACATTTCCTATAATAATGCTACTTATTTATTAAAGTTTTTATATGATCCGATGCGAATATCGCCAGATTAAATCACACTCGTAATTTCTTTCTGGACATTTTCTATCAATTTTTTTATCTTTGCCATTTTAGACGTGCTCAACCCTATTAACACACAAGGCTTTATTTCCTTAAACTTCACCTGTTTCATCTTTCTCTGGTTGTTTCATCGTCCATAGCTATAGTGTTTCCTATGAACTGGTCCTGTTTGTGTATTTAGTACATTTGCACTTCTACCCCTATACCCTACCCCTATTGCAATGTATACAACATTGCAACGTAATTATTCTTTGGAAAAGATCGTTTTAGTGATATGTGCGTCTTTATTGTACTTTATCTGTCTACCCCTAATGGTTTGTTTGGTGTGTAATCTTGTACAATTGTGTGCAAGTGTTTGACATAATTTATAATAGTATGCCATAATTTCGATGGTATATGACGGTGAAATGGTAAAATATGTTAGTGATACTTTGACTTTAAAATATTGTTTTTTATAACATATATTTTAATTGACAACATTGAAATAAAACTTGCAAGAACTTATTAATATTGATAGAAGGTAGCATATAGATACGAGTACATCCATTCAATCTATGACGAAACGCGAGCCACACCGTCGCCGAACCTCAATACAGTAAACTGCATAACCGCCATACGGTTGTCATCGTTATGAGAATGTCGAAAACGTCTAGAAAATTTTAACAAAATATATTATGTCACTAATTGTGTTTAACAGCAGTGTTTCAGCATAATTATCAATGACATGCATCGTCAAAGACTACGCTTGCGTTTATAACATTTACACGGCTGTGCAGGGGAACTAGCTTGTGTAGTGTCATTAATCTCACCCACTCAGGATTGCATAAACATACAAATTTTAAATTACCCGAGCGTTCTTAAAAAAAGTTCTCAAAAGTATGTGAAGTCTACCAATATGCACTTGGCCAGCGCGGTAGACTATGTCCTAATCCTTCTCATTCAGAGGAGACCCGAGCCCAGCAGTGGGACAATACTAGGTTGATAAAAAAAAATACAATACTACATACCATTGAATCAGTGCCGGTAATTATTATTTACACATAAAACCCGTGGTCGCCAGGAACGTGGGCGGCAACATCCGCGACGGCATCACGGGGCTGGGCGGCAGCGTGATGGCGGCGCCGCGCGAGTTCGCGCACCTGTTCACGCGCTCCAACCGCTTCGGCTCCGCCGACAACATCGCGCAGCTCGCCGGTCTGTTGCACTGCTCATTCGTTTATTTATTTATTTATTTACTGTGTCGGCTTAGACCTTCGTCTGATGAGCGTGGTTGGGTGCGACGTTAAGGGTGTGTGTGTGTTGATATTGAATCGTTCAAGCGAGTAATCACATCGAGCTTCGCGTGGCTTTCGAGTTTCTTGCTTGGCTAATAGTAGTTATTTGCAAGCAATCAATACGTGAATCCCCGCCTCGCTCTCAGTCTGACGAACTACCAATACGCACTTGGCCAGCGCGGTAGACTATGGCCTAATCCTTTTTATTCCGGGAGGAGATCCGAGCCCAGCAGTGGGCCAGTAATGAGTTGATGACATGTGTCGTCTAGTAACATACAGTTACTAGAAAATACTAAAAAACTTTACGAAGCACGCTCGCTAGAGTGTATCCACGCGTCATCTAGGTGAAGTTAGCCTACAAAATACCAATATATAATATGACAATGTTATTATAAGTGAATAATTTTATACCAACCCATATTCGAGCAGAATATCTTCTATATATTCCCAAACCTAGACGTATATTAGAATAATATTTATATTATGTTAACTTTACAATCACCACATATTACAGGGAAATAGTAACGATAATAGTATCAAGTGAAACAAAATATTTACGAAATGATATAATAGGGTATTTTTCTTCATAACACGGACCTAGGGAACAACAACTAGTGAGTTACATGGTCGTTGCCCCAACGAACATCTGTGAAGGATTTAAAAGGGGATCTGCCTGCAGATCACATATGTATTACTACTCCTGAGGACTGGGATGGTACGCCTCGATAAAGCCTTGCACATCAAACCAGAACATAACAAAACAGACAAAAATGCAATAAAGCGAAACTGGTATACGAAGGTATTACAAAGATTACCACTAGCTTCACAAAGATGTATTATGTGGGTGTACAAATATACTTCTTATAAAAACTTCGGTATATAAATGGTACCAGTTTGTACATAAACGAAGAAAGATTATGGATATACTACAATGAGATGGTTATACTACTCGACCTCAAGATTAACCTTCAGATGATAGTATGTCGACCACATACTATCATCTGACCCATCTGCATGTTTTGCAGTTTAGACAAGAAAAAGTCATTTAACAATTAATAATTAAAATAATTTCTCGGTATTCAAATTTGGTGGTACATTTGGGATAATCAAAAAAAAAAAAACCGTGCGTAGGGATGTTTATATGCGTGACAGCTCAAAATGGGACCGAGCCTGTAACTCGTAACAACTCATTGACTCAATACTGACACATAATCTATTTTTGATTTGGATTGACCTCCTTTTGAGGCATTCCTAAAAAGCTGCTTTTCTTCATCTTTATAAAAAAATATTGAAAAAAAGCACATAGTTTTTAAAAGAAAGAATATAGTTTTTTTAAGGCTTAATGGATTCGGCAAGTGATACGAATATCACGTGTCTAGTTTCTATTGTCTCGAATGAGGATCTCTATAGCTATATATTGGCTAAATACTTTAAAAATACATGAAACGTGGATTTTTAATTTGACATTTGATTTAAATTGAAACTCGAATAAATGGTAACTTGAACAAGCATCACGTCTTTAATAGTAAAGACCTTAATTTATCAGGCCGACTACTTTCAGTCCTATTCAAAGTCTTTCATCATGAGCTCCCTTCAATTTGCGCTAAAAAACGTTTGATATGGAAACGCCTTAACAGTCATGTAAGAGCTACGCTAGTAGTAGTTTAAATACCCTATTGACGGTGTATAGCATTTCATAAATATGAATATGTATATCTAATGTCCGTGTATGTGTTGTAATTCCTTTATATATTTTGTCTCGCAGAAACCACGGGTCCTTGTAAGTATTTCGCGTAGAAATATCATTACTGTTTCTAACCCATCATTACCATTCGTCATTTTTGTATAATATTTTGTTCCATTTGGTAAAAAGTGATTTTCCATTGTTTTAGTAATATTTCATTTTTGACATATTATAACTATAACTTTCTATGTGATTAATCGCTTATTCAGCCTTTTAAACCATTTATTGAAAATAATTCAATATGCTTAACAATTTAGTAAATAAACTAATTTTTTTAGTTCGACTGGGAGCAATATCTAGCAAGACATGAGACAATATAATATCTTAATACGTAATATTATATGAAAATTGTATTGTAGTACAAGATGGTGTAGCAAACTATGACACAGTATAAAAGTGCTTATACTAATATAATATTTTAATATATTCTAATAATAAAATATAATTTACATATTATTTTATATTAAATGGCATTAACTGAAGGCTGAGTAAAAGATGTATATTATATGACGACTCATATTTCTTTTGTTAATTCAAATCTATTTTATCTATTTTAATCTTTTTTATCTCTTCTTCCTTAAGGTTTGTTTCGGTATTAGTAGTAGTATTCATTACTAGTGAACTATGGACGAATTCCGCGAGCCCTAATTGTAACCACGATAATTTGACGAACAGAGAGAGACAACGGTATTCGACTTTCAGACAAGAAAGTATTTGAATGTTGAATTTAGTTATTCTGGATCTAGGTGTTCACGTATTTATTTTTGTGTGTGTATCTATGTAAATCCACGCCAAGTTCTGGGTTACATGTACGAGTATATACATATACATACACGAGTGGCGGCGACGTGATTATAAAACCAGATTGTTAAACTCCACTAAAACTTATTTTATGAACAATTTTATATTTTAATAAATAAGTGAACACACATTACACAGCTATACGTTTAATTTACACATCATTGTGAATTATTACCAGACTGCATGAAGTCTAAGGTCACCGTTAAACTGTTATACGAGTCTAGTATAGTATAGTATTTACATTCAGTAATAACTCACATGATTTCAGAAAGATATCTTAGAAACCAATATAGTCGGTGATATCGTCCCTATATACACATATATACACATACATGTAGGTAATAAGATGTAAATTATTACGATTTAGAAGTTTGAAAGTTATTTTGTAGTTCCTGAAATTTTCATGTCTAGTTGTTAAGAAACCGCATTAAAACACCAAAGAAATAATTAATGCGTCATGACATAACACATGGAAGAAAAACAAAAAATTATCTTAAGCAAATCGCCGTGCATAATCTCAATGTCAATTTATTTTGTTTAGAGATAAATGTATGAGATAATAACAGTCAGTGTCAAGAGCTTAGACGAACGTGACGTCTATTATCTGTGACGGATGTATAGAAATGTTCAGTTACAGTTACTATTGTACTTACTCATCAAGTTATGTAAAGTGAATTGTTTTTATTAATTAGTGATCGAGTAGTGTTTAAATTAGTGGAGTGTAACATAAATGTTTTTTAAGAAATGTCGAAAATGCCGTCGGAAATGTAATTATATTTTTTTTCTCTCTTTGATAGTATATAGTTTAGTCGTATTTATATACTTTTTGTAGCTGGAAGTTACTTAGGATGGTATTGGAAATATACGGGTTTTTGCAAACTTAAATGATATACTGCGTAGACGAAATAGATTATGTAGTATAGATATTTACTTTAAATCGGAGTTTGTAGGAAATTTTGATGGCAAGATATTTTTTTTATTCTTTTATATTTTCCTTCATTTTATAATAGTTTTGTTTACTGTATCATATCATGTTGTATCGTCATAATTATGGTATGCGTAGAATTTGATGACTTAAAAATCCATTCATCTTTATCAAATCATAGTAACTTAAGTAATCTATATGAAATCTCATATTAATTAGCGAAATTTTGAAACTAATAGTTCTCGTTAAATTAATTTCTTTTTGCATGTGTACCTATATTAAATTTGAAATAAAGTACAAATCAAAATGTATATTCAGAAACCGATTTTATGTATGGTTAAAGAAGAAAGCTTAAACTTTAATTTATGATCATTTCTAAACTAACCCTATAAATTAGTTATAGGTTTAAATTTAATGTATTTTTGTACATAATATTATATGAAATACAAATATGTGTAGCTTCATATTAATCCATGAATCAAACCTGATCCTAGCCTCCACATTGTAATGTGTACATTTTAGCTTATCATGCTATCTCATTTTGCACGCTAGCCCCTCAACACGCGGAACTGAGAGGTAAATACAATTTGAAGCTGTTTACTATATTATATTTAATTATTTATTGGCAACTTGAGCTTTGAGTTATAATTGTAGGCATAGGAAAAGTTTCTCGGACCATGGTGGCGAAAATGTAACTTTAAATTTACTCGTATGTAACTGTAGGAGCACCAGAATTAATAAAGGCCATGCTTACATATAAGCCATACAAGTTATATAGCTGCTGCTCTTGAGGCCCTATATATATTGCAACACACAGGCCTCAAGAGCAGGCAACTATTTGTGAGGAGGTAGGTCTTCTGCCCTACCTATTCTATTACATGAAAAAGCTGCTGATGGAGTGTGCTACTGTGTTGCTGTCTGCTGCGATCGTATCGGGTGGCGCAGCAACGGTTACGCAGTGGAAATGGAAACGTTTAGAGGCGTCTTGGATATTTTCAATTATCTATTTATTATCAATGTTGTTTGTTAGTAATATTTATAAATATATAAAGGAAACTGCCACTAAAATTCGATAAACTTTTCTTACATATATCTGGTACATCATGGCTATAAGTACGAATGGACCTGCTAATCGCCAGTGCACGAGGCTATAAACTGTACTCATTGAGCATAAGATGAATTTGTCGATGTCATTTGTACTCTTACTTACCTCAAATGACATGTGTTAAGTCATTCTAACAATGCAAGAAATAGTTACGAGAAATTATATGATCATCATGAAAGTTCTAAAAAATGCATAATAAAAAAAAATCGTTGTTTATGATATCATTGTCCCCCATACCTATGTATGATATGTGAAAGCAAAGATCATTTTGCGATGTATGGGATTGCAAGCGAGCGTGCAGGTCACCTAATGTTAAATAGTCACTTCAGTACTGTCTAATGTAGATATGGGTCTTACTCCTGGGAATTAAGATAGACACCTCGCATAATATGTATGCCGGCAACCACATCTTCCAACACATTAGTTTAGTTAAAATCACAATTGGTTACTGTTGTCCATAAGTTTTCGTATAGAATTCTTGCTTATAGTGACAAGTTATAAAATAAATATGTACTCGTATATTTTCATCCTTACTTACTTCCTTGATTACGATATACATGTAGTCCTTATATTATTTCATATTATATTCACACACCTCCTTGGGCTACCCTAAGCCAAAATTGCATTCTGCACAATAAAGTCACTCTCGCATACGATTTGTTCAATTAATTTTTCACTTACTGATTGCTTTATTATTTCGAATACATTCATTTCGATGAGTGATAAGCAGTTATTGATTTTTATAATATGTATCTATGTATATGATTGTTAGAACAGAAGTAGACGTAACTTCTACATATTAGGGCGGTAGGAACGCTACCATATCATAATCACGCACGAGGAATACCGCGTGTAGAATTTCAATGTCAAATAGATAAATATCTAAGACACTATTTGAAAATAACTTAATGTTGTTTAAATAACATAATAAGCACACTTACTACTGTCTAATTGTTCATAATATTAGAATATCTACAATACGCGCATGGTATGCTGCAATTGAAAGTAGATATGCATGTATTGTTACGAAATAGAAGTAGCAAACGAGCATGCGGCCGTTCTATCACGTGTACTGCCCATCACCGCTCACGGCCAAAAGGATATCAGTGACCAAAAGGATAGAATAATATCTGCAATCGATCATAAATGCGATGTCTCTTTTCCTACGACCTCATTGTTTCAACCAGAACATAAAATTTAAAGCCGCGTATAGACCGTAGACCGTTTGCCACGCATACTTGCCAGTTTGGACATTGGAAAAACATCATATTTGCATTTCGCATACTTCTGTCTCTCCTAGTGGTTGAGAATTGCGGTCTCGCTCCGGTGGGTCCAGGTTCGAATCCCAGGCGCGCACCTCTGACTGTTCTAAATCATGTGCGCATTACGAAGTAATTATCACTTGCGATACGGTGAAGGAAAACATCGTGAGGAAACCTACATACCTGAGAGTGTGTCAGTTTTGTCACCGCTAGCGAATCCCAAGAGATGCACCTTGAAATGTATAGATTAGAATTTAAATTTATATAGCATGTGATTGATTAGATTTGATATACATGTTTATTACAACATATTTTGCATAAAATATTTATTTATTAATATAAGTTTCAAGTTAAACATAATATCTAATATAACAGCCACGTTTATGCACTTGTACGTACTATTGTGTAAACTTTATTTTACATCTTATTTTTTACTACTAAATTTATTGCGGTCAATTCTGCCGTCAAAAAGTTCGATTAGCAATGTACGTGATATGTTGTGTACAAATACACAACATACCATATTGTATTATTTTAAATGTTATATCATTAATTAACGTGTTATTTAAAAATATAACTTTAAAATGATAAATGCATGTTATTTTAGTTTTAGAACATTTAACATCCGTTGGTGGTATAATATTTACTAGGCAATATAAGAACTTTTGATATGCCTAAATATTTGCCGTGGCCATATCTTTACTATTTTTTGACACTACACGAAGATATCTTTTGGTTATTTTGTATCAAGTACACAACCCCTACGATATGAGGATACTATGCTATGATAGAAAATTTAAATGACGTAGTTTGTCCTACAGGGACGCCATCTACGTAATTTAAACAAATCCCGGTAAATACCTGTTTTGTTTTTCAAAAATGTTGACTTTAGTCTTTATACAGCTCTCCTGCTACAAATAGGCAAATATCCTGAACTTCTACCCACTGTCTATATTTGAAAATGAACTTCTCAAAGCACATACGGATGCGGCATCCACGCACCTATGAGTACATCTCCACTATCCAAAACGGCATTTCCCTTCCTCGTCTTGACGTCCACAATCGTGTGTTGGGGGTTGTGTACTTGAGCGCGCGGGGTGGGCGGCGCCCCCGCCGGTATTGAGTGTGCCACAACGCAGCGAACGCGTCGTCGGAAGGCTCGCGCGCGTCGGAGGCGGGCGAGGCGGGCGCGCCGCGCGGCTCCACGCTGCCCCGCGCGGCCACCTCGCCCGCGCCCAAGTTCTCGCCCGACGCCTCGCCGAGCTCCTCCGTCACCAGCGAGGGCGCCCCGTGAGTATTATATTGGACTTAAACGCGTTATAAGTTTGGTGGGTGGGGTGTCTGTAATTGCGATTTAGGTGTTTTTATATTTGAAAGATACCTTGGTCGAGACTGTTCGTTGGTTATGATTGAAGAAAAGTTGTTCAACCGCTTATATCAAGATATTATATTGCACCGATATGATTAAAGAGGTTAAATTCAAT
>DWNK01000241.1:0-12933 GCA_018250315.1 Hyalothyrus neleus pemphigargyra | reverse complement strand
CGATATGTCCGCTTCAAGCAAGCGGTCAATGACGTCTGGGACCAGATACGCTAGTAAGCCTATTTCACTCATGACATCAATCGAGCGCGATTTGTACTGATCGCCATATCCATCGATTGAAATCTTTGGTTACACCTACAAAATATTTCACTGTCAACCTGTATAAAGAATGTTAACAGGTGAGCATTTCATTGGGCGTTGGCATGTCTCACGAGGTTTGTCAACAGGAATGAAAAGGAATTATTAATGAACTTTGCTGGAATTGAGCTGAGCTTAGGGTTGCCAACTCTTAAATGTTCCAACCCGGACAAGAAGCAGAATGCGTCCAATTTGGATCTTTAAGATTTATAGACATATCATCGTTGTTTTTAACATAGCACAATAAAAAAGTCTTAATTATTATAAATCTACGTTTCATTTATTTATATATTATTTTGATACAATTTTAAACTAAATTTAAATTTCTAACAAATAATTAGAGGAATTGCAATTTGATTCTCTATATAAACTCCCTTTAACTCCTATTCTGCATAGATTTGGTTACAGATGTCCAACAAAATTTTGACGTATAGTAATCGGAACTGAACGGAACTGTAGTAATCTTATTTATATTTTTGGTAAATGTATCAGCTGCTAAAAACCAGACCACAGTCTAAAACCCACCAGGACGCGCCCGCACACCACGAAAAATCCTGGCAAACCCGGACAGATGGCAACTCTATCTGAGTTGAGCAAAAAATCCATTTCAGACTTCGTGTTCCTGCGACCGATTGTTACAATCCAAATATTAAGCTCAATTCAGCTGGGAATGGAAGAATTATACTTACTAAATAAGTCACGCGGTTGTGGTCGCATTAATAAAACATTGTACACTAAATGCAATTTAGCCAAAAGTCTAGAAATTATTTAGCTTTCTCAGACAGCTCTGATTCTTTTCTTATCGCTATAATCACATTAATCAAAGGTAGGGCTACTCATCCCTTATTTAATAACTGGTTATTTTTATTATATTGACACCTGATGGTAAGTGATCTCCTCCTGAGGACTAAGATTGTCATGAGCAGTCGTCCTCTGAAACACAAAATAATGCTTTAAGGTAGAAATTTGTGCGGTGGTGGTACCAGAGCATAGAGGCGGCCTATAAAAACGAAAGCACATGATCAAAACTTTAAAACGGGCTTCAAATATGGGGCATGGATCAAATGCTTTAGCAAGAGCCATCGCTAGCTAAAGCAGACCCATGAATACATTCAACTTGAGCCAGCTCTAGCCAAAAGACCGGTGAATAAATTTAGCATAAGCCATCTTCAGCCAAAATATGTCAGTAAATTATTTTAGTATGAGTCATATGTAGCCAAAGCAGAACAGTAAATTATGCATGAACCATTTCATGTCAACCTGGCCGGTTTATAAGTTTATCTCTAGCCAAAGTAGGCCGGTAAATAAGTTTAGCACAGGTCGTCTCTAGTCAAAACAGTAAATAAATGTAGCAAGGACCATCTTTAGCCAAAACCCACCTATTAATAAATTTAGTAGAACCATAAGAAGCCAAAACAGGCAGGTAAATAAATTTACCAGAACTATATCTAGTCGAAACTGAGCAAATAAATTTAGAATGAGCCGTCAGTAGGCAAAACAGACCAGTAAAAAAAAATTTGATGAGACATCTCAGGCCAAAACTGGTCGGAAAATTCTTTAGTTTGGAGTTAAAGACTCCAAAATTAGCCATAACGTATCGTAACACAGAAGTGACAGAAGAACAAAGATAGCCGTGACAGGTCTGTTAAAATTTTAAATGTATAAAATAAGTAATACTTATTAATGAGAACAATTTTTGCGACAGCCAACTGGTCAAATATTTGAAACACCTAAGTACTCTAATTCGAAAATGAAACAAACGTTGTGTCTACGTAATATTTTCGTGGCTATTAGGTTCAATAGTTAAATTACGTATAGCAGTGATAGCCTAGTGGTTCAGAATTTGGATATTACTTCGGCGATCCTGGGGGGTTACTACCATGTCCTAAATCAGTATTATTTTAATCCTACTTCGTATGTTCGTATTGTGACCTACATATACAGTAAACTTACTTTTAAAATTGTTTCGATAAGAAGTTATGATGACGTCATTTTACAAGCAATGAAATGTAACGAGCATGACGCAAGCCAATGGAGCTCCGCTCGCCGGCTAGCCAATAGACGCCTGCCCGGAACTACGACGGTATGTACGATGTATCGTGTTTCACGCAAAATTTGGCAATATACAGTAGACCGTAGTAACGGTCTACTGTAGATTGCCAAAATTTGCTAGAGGTTCACCAATGTTGCGCTGGCTTTAAAGGCATAGTTGGAGCTTACGATGCATGTCTACGCCCCTCGAGACAATCGCAGATCTCGCGACGCCGAATTTAGAAAAAGTACGCTTTGAGAACAGTCCCGAGACATACCGATAGAGGATTCGAAACAGGTGGGAAGTATGGGAAAAAGGGATCAAACCGGAACACGACAAGTCACTATTGTCGCTAGCCTAAGGGCCACTAGTCAATCAGGTCCCACGATTGGACTTTGCCACCAGCATAAAAATAATGAAATCTAGCTATTAAGATGATAGTTCTGTAAGCTTTATGTTGATGCAAGACGAAAAGAATCGAAACAAGATTACAAAAGCTGTTGAGGGTAGAGTCAGATATTTTAATATCATTAAACGAGTCCACTCCAATGCGTCCCAAAGGAAAATATTTTTTCTTGGCATAGTATTCAAGATTGAAAGCTTTTCATATTGTTCTGTAAACACTGTATTACTATGAGTACCTACTTCAGTAATAATAATCCTAGTATAAAGCTCATTCTCAGGGTTCCGTACAGAAGGGTCCCAACCAATCATTAAAACTCTGCTGACTGTTCATCCGGCCGTCGATCACGTCACGTCGATCACGGCTTTCTTATTAACCGTAATAGGTTGATATTTGATTTTTTTACATTTTGCAAGAATGATGGGATAAGTATGAGAAGGGTGGAGAGAGAGACTCTGGCTCTCAGGCGCACTACCGGAACAAGACAAATCGCTATTGGTAGACCCCGGCCTGAGGATGGGTGCTAGCCAGACAGGTCTGGATGTTTCGCATACGGTATAGGTAACGTAGGTTCTTATGTTTTAGTTTTGCATAAGTTATATGTACAATAGGTACTTAATTTTATATTGTTCGGTGGTGCAGAACCCTCCATTTGCAACTCCCCCTCGCACTAAGCCAGGTTTTTAAACATGGTAGGTGTTGATAAAATCCCCGTGGCCTTGCGATAAATCTCGTTTTGAACTAATTTACTCAATTGCTTAACTGCATTAGTGATAATGCTATCATCTTATCGGAATAATCTCCCGTCGTTTTAAGAATGTAAAAATGTTGAAATATATATTTTTAGAACCAGAAGTAATATTGTACATACGAAATAAAGGAAGCTGCATAAACATAACCTTAATAAATAAACAAATTGTAATGCGCAAATAGCTATCAATTAACAACCGAATTCAGACTAATATTATAAATGCGGAAGTAACTCTGTCTGTCTGTCCAAACTGCTGGACCAAATGTAATGAAATTTAATATGGAGATAGTTGGAAGTATGATGATGAACAGCTACTTTTTTCAAAAATCTACCCCTAAGAGTATGAACTTGAATCAATATATGAAATAACACTTACGTAGGCGTAGCCGTTACGTAGCTGGCAGAAAGCAAGTCACATATATACGCAACATAACGTGCAAATCGTGCCAGCACTAGCGATCGCGCGTCCGACCATTCCTTATTCCATTTCCGCCTTTTAAATCTTCACGTGACGTCACAATGTAACCATGTCTATGGTATGTCTATAGATCACAGACTACCACATAATATGCAGTTATCTGTTAGCTATACATTGCCTTCTAACAATATAATAAATATGTAACTGTACTAAGACGCGTGGTCCAGATAATTGTCAATGACCAAATATCTCGGAGCGTACGGTGGAGAGCAGTGAGAGTAGAGAAAGAGAGCGAAAAAGTAGAGCCTCTCTAGTGTGACATAGGCTCTCTTCAACCGACAACAAACTTAGCCATCCGCCATGCTCAGCTTTGCACGCTCCTTATTACGCACGTGGAAGATCTAAATCATGCACATGTAAATCATGAGCCTATTACAAAGTAATTATCGCTTGCTGTACGGTGAAGGAAAACGTCGTGATGAAACCTATATACCTGTGAGTTCTACAAAATGTTCTCAAATGCGTGTGAGGTCTACCAATCCGCACTAAGCCAGCGCAATAGACTATCCTACCCCTTCCATTCTAAGAAGAGACTCGAGTTCAGCAGTGGGACAATCATATGTGCTGATGAATGTTCAGTCCAGTAGGATCGTAGTTTTAAATATGGTCATCCTAGAAAATTTACACTTCAAAGTAGATTAGTAGTTTCTTTTCCTTTTCCATAGAAGCCATAACGATAATCGTAACATATTAGAATTACTTAAAACTGTACCTTATTTCTTGTGTCGGAAAATGTTCGAATTATTATCTACTTAACATTAATAGAAACAAAGATTAAATTTGTGTGTCGATGACTTAGTTAATTCTAAGCTAAGCAAAGACATTGTTTTATCAGTTGATAGGCCACCATTGATGTACAAATGTAAGTCTTAGTACATAATTACATATACGTTTAGACGTTTACGAATGACGTAGGACTAGGTGATCCATCGAGTTTTTTGAGTGCCAAGTATCTTCTTCCTCTTTCCACCTTTTCCATTCTATTGCAGTGCTTCTGTCAGAATCTTTGATGAAGGTACCACATTTATTTCTACCGCTTCTACTATAAGTAGTATTTGCTTTTGGTTAAAAGGCGGTATCCGTTGATTAATAATCATTTTTTTTTTCAAAATATCACAATTTTTTTCCCATACATTTTGTGCGGTATAATATAACTGTGCTTCTTGGCGTAGCGTAGCGATAATTACAATTTATTATGTCAATGGCATAAACCACCTGACAGATTCAATAATTCTCGCTTCGTGGCTTAAGAAATACGTGTTATCTGTAAGGAAGAAAATAGTTAAATAGAAAATAAATAAATTTCAGTGCGCATCAATAGTGAATGAAAAGTATTTTTGTGTTAATATAAGTTTCATTTACGTCTTTGTCTGCGTTAGTTTTCAGAGTAGTTCGTCTTTTGTTTTATCTAAGGTTTTGTATAGTTGCTGGTATCTGTAAAAATTTGGATAAAAAAAATAAAGCGTCCTATACTATCGATAATTAAATATAGAATCAAAAATAAATAATTACTTGGTCATTATTTAACTTTTAGTACAATAGAAAAGAATGCGCATATTTGCAATGAATACATTTTGAGTCATCGAATCGAATCGGTGTCGTGTTTGGGTTCATTGTAATGGTCTTAATGAATAGATTATAGATAGATAGAAATCATAGAAATGTCGATGGTTTTATATTTTTTTTATTTGTACTTGTTCGCTTTATTATCTCCAATTACATAGACCCTTGATGGAAAGGGACGCCTTTTCAGTCCCCACAAGATACGCTCCATCGCCAAATTTGAGAAAGACTGTTCAGATGGGCCCTCTTTAAGAAGTACTGTCATAGATTTTTGTCAAAATATATTCTTCTGTATGGTAATTCAAAGTTTGAATTCAAATTTATCGTGCCTCTATATTTTTTAACCTCACCTATATCTTTGAATTTTATTGTTTTAGAAGTGTTTATGTACATAGTTATTACTATGAAATAGCATATTTCATATTCAAATACAAGTTTCCGCCCGCAGCTTCACCCGCGTGAACTATATTATTTTGACTATTTTTCTGTTCTGGTGTTAAATTATAACTTCATATAACCCCCATTTCACCATTATTTTTGGATAGAAAAAGTAGCCTATGTTCATTGTCAAAGTATAAACCATCTCTATATTAAATTTCATTATTTTCGGTTGAGCAGTTTGGCTGTGAAAGCGTAACAGACAGACAGACAGAGTTATTACTACTCCTACTTTCGCATTTATAATATTAGTATGGATTACAATGAAACAAACTTTAGCATTTTAACATTAATGTTAAAATGCAAGATAAGGATAAAAATTAATTTATTTGTAATCTTTTTGTTAGCGAACTCGTGAAAGAGGTTTACATTGGTTTACATAATACAGCGTAACCAGCATTTATTGTGACAATCTAAACAAACTGAGTATATAATTACAAAGTGTTAAGAAATTACTTTTACTTAGTGTGAAAAAATGTTGTTCCATTCTACAGGAATAAAGAAACAAGTGCTGATATCGTCATGTGGTGAGTATTTTTTATCCAAAACTTCTTATACAATATTCACCAGCAATATAAGGTCCCACCGTGTGGTCTGACTGGCTGACTGGCGACCATACGCAGATCGGAGTATGCCTGAGAGCCAGAGTCCCTCTTCCCACCCTTCCCATCCTTCCTATCCCAGCTCATTTCTTTTCCCTTTAAAGCCGGCGTAACATTAGCGACTCCTTTAGTGTTGCAAATGTTCATGGGAGGCGGTGACTACTTACCATCAGGTGTCTCGCCTGCTTCTTCGTTTGGCTTATACATAAACAAAAACAAATGCTTTAAAAACGAATGCAGTTTTAGACTATACCGTTTCGTATTTCCTTTTGATATTCGAGTAGCTGATGGTAAGTGGTCACTGCCACCCATTAATTTCTGTAGCCAACTTCCATTATTTTTAATTTGATTAAATATTTAAATAGATAGATGTATTGCACGGTTCGTGTGGAAGCCCGACTCCTACTTGGCATTTTTTCAATCGGACGAGAGATATTATTTTATATTACGCTGCAATCTAAAATTGCATGTTATTGCTAAGGTACATTATTCGCGCCGTTTGTTAAATTGCAACATAAAATAAATAAATAATAACATAATAATACCTAATAAGCAAAATACCTATATGACTATAAAGGCGAAAGGTCATTCATTCATTTATACTGCGATATACATGAATCAATTATTTTCAGTATATATAGGCCAGATAGCCGTGGGTTACTCCCTTGCCTGGACGACGTCTGCGATAGTCAAGCTACAAGATCAAGCAACGTCGCCACTTCCGGGGCCGATCACTGAGACTGAAACATCTCTCGTGGGTTCATTATTATATTTAGGAGGACTAGCAGGTAAAACTTTCATCCAACTATCAGTCCTTGAAAGACATTTCATCCCTTCCTTTTTTCCTTCATCTCCTCTAACTTTCAGTCCGACCCTACCCTTCTCCTTGTATCTTTAAGCTCTCAGGAGTAGTATGCATCGTCTTTAGACCCTCTCTTCTATACGTATAGTTGGTTAAGATGTCCTTAGGTAAAATGACCATTTCGCTGACTTTAAGTCGATTTGGTTGGTCGATTGGTCCGCTTACTTTTAGTCAAAGAATCACCAATGTCATCAACCCATTATTGTACCACGACTGGGGTCAGGTCTTCTCTTATGAGGACTAGCCCATGCGGGTTATTAGATCTTTAAAAATATTTTTTAGAGCTCGCAGATTGTGTTGCCTCACAATGTTTTCTTTCACCAATAAAGCAAGTAACATTAATTTATAATACGCACATGACTTAGCTAAATGATTATAACCAATGGTCTAACATTATTGTGCATATAATCCGAGTTCCTTTGCCTTTTACAGGTCCATACTTAACAGGATACATATCGAACATCAAGGGCAGGAAACCCTGCATGATGCTTGGGGGTATCGCCACGATGATCGCTTATATTGTCCTTGGTGCGGCCAGGTCCCTTGCCATGATTTTCATCGGAAGATTCCTGTTAGGTTTCGGCGTTGGCATCGTAATGGTGATGGCGTTAGTTTATTTAGGGGAAATAGCGTAAGTGGTTGTATTTATTTATTTCTCTCCTTGTCTCTTCTTTTTTGTGAGCACTAAAGGCAAAATATTTAGTATTTGATTGTGTGTGACAGCAGTGTTGGAGCTATTTTATTTTTATCTATAGCTGGTCCCATATTATTTGAGATTGATAAGTATCGAGTCTGTGTATGAACATAATATTTACCACCTATTGCAATCAATCAATCAAATAAAAAATCACGCATTTGACAGCATTTACAATTAAATCAATCAAGATCAGATTTACTTCGTTTTAGCTTATTTAGTTGGTTTTCACATTGTTTTAAAATTAGGTTCTCTTACCTATAAGGTACGTAATTTCGTTTTATTAGCTTTGTGCCTTCATTACTATTTATTTTCATATAGATCATGTTTTTCAGGTCAACAAATGTCAGAGGCGTGTTTCTAACTGGAATCGGTATATTTATTACTTTAGGGTCAGTAATTGCATTCTCTGTTGGACCTTTCGTTTCTTACCCGATGTGCGGCTACATCGGAGCATTTTTTGCTTTGGTATATTCTGCTCTTGTGTTCGTAATACCAGAAACACCTATTTATTATGCGCTTAAAGGTGAGAAATTGTTATAAAGTCTAGTTTAGGTACATTATATTATAATTACTGTGTTTGCTTTATTTAAATTACAAATCTTATCAGATTTATTTATGTGGTGGATTATATGGATTATTAAATGGCTCTAACCGAGAAACATTTTACTATTATATAAACTTTGATTTCCAGAGAATCAGAGTCAGATCACACCTGCACCTACTGCTTACTACCTTAATTTTCATAATATTTGACGTAATAAGGTTATTCTCTCTTATTACGTCAAATATTATATCTCCTTATTGAGTAGAAATTATCTCTTAAATAATTTATAGATAGAATATGAAGTGCCTGGATAAGCGTAGGGCGCGGACGGGGCTAGGTTGCTACACCCGCTACCTACAGGGATGTCGATATCTATGTTTTTTTTTATTTTGCAGTAAAATAGCAATGTCTAAATTTTCAGACAAAAAAGACGCTGTCAGAAAAGTTCTAGAAGATCTGGGAAGAATAGACGACGTACAAAAAGTGTTATCATCAAAAGAAGAATTCGAAGAAATGAATAGTTTGAGAGACTGGAAGGAGTTGTTTGTTCTTAAAGGCAATAGAAGGGCTTTGTCCATTGCTATTATTCTAAGTGCGTCGCAACATGGTAGTGGAATAATACCTGTCACGTTCTTTGCCACTACAATATTCAAATTAGCTGGTTCATCTATTGAACCACATATAGCTACGATCATAATTGGTTTTACTCAGTTATTTGGAGGAATATTAACACCTGTATTTATTGAAAGATCGGGAAGACGAATTCTTCTTCTCATTTCAACAGGGTTTTGCTGTTTAAGCATGGTATTTAAATTATTTTTCGCTATTTAATCATACTCTTAATTGTTGAGATATTTTATCAGTCCATTTTAATATACAAATATTTGTGAAAATATTCACGTACATATATACGCAGTGATAGCCTAGTTGAGACGGTCTCGTTCTGGTAGTTGAACCCCAGGAGAGCATCTCCAATTTTTCTAAATCATAAGTTACTTATCACTTGCATCATCGACGAAGAAAAACATAATGAGAAAAGTTACATAAATGCAAGTCCCAAGCAGAACTCGATTTGTTTTGTGTAAAGTCTACTAATCCGCATTTGGCATATATGTATTGGTCTGTGGTCCAATCATTCTCATTCAGACCAGTGTCAAGCGGAATTATTAGTATGGCTATTGATGATGATATTCACGACACATTTTTCTTCAAAAAATGTTTGTTACAACTTGCCAGCGACATTTGATTGGCTGATTTTTCGGTAAATCTGGCTGCCACCCTGTTCCAACGCGGATTGTAGAAGTCCTAATTTGTATTTGTGTATTCAACAAATTTTTCGAATACTTTTAAACCGTGGTTATGGATGATTTAGGTCACCCATAAAGCCTCCTACAAGGTTAAATTACTATTTTGGTACGATCTGATTGGTCCCGGTTGTTATTGAGAGATACTTAAATTTAACGCACTTACTAGTTGTCACGTACCCAGCTTCTGACTGCGCTCGACGTTTCTTATCTTAGTTGATCGTACAGGATCTACGAAAATTAATACGTAGTAAAAGATCGAGTGTATTAATTGCAACTCTCTGCAACTGCACTACGGATGTCCCAACATTTATACATTTATAAGGCTTATAAAGCTTATGACCTCAGTAAGCTTTCTCCTCAAGAAGCAAGAAATTTAAACGTACATGGATCATCTGATAAGAATATATTATAAGTTATAACACATTTTTTTTTCTTTTCAGCTAATTTTAGGCGTATACTTCTATCTTAAAGAAGTTGACCATTGGATTGTCCCAAAAATAGCGTGGTTGCCCCTCGCGTCCTTAGTTATTTTCTACATTAGCTATGATTCAGGTAAATACTACTTATACGTTCAATATATGCCTGTACATGGTGCAATTATTCTGAGTTCGATGCCCAGCCGGGTTGAGATCCAATTAGGTATTCGTTGTTTACTCTAGAGCTGTGTTTAAATGTAGTACACACAAAAGCAGATAACAAAGTTGAACTGAAGGTTTATTATAAACCCATCACTATCCCTCTGCTCAGGTCTTATCAGAAAATGTTCACGATCAAATTATGTAAATAATATCATGCTTGTTTGATGTCTCAGAGATCTGTCAGTAAATATGTCAAAGAAACAAAATTAAATATAAAAGAAGATTATGATGCTAAATCTAGAGCTTTCTGTACTTCTTACTCCCTAATGAGAGGTTTTGAACATTTGCAAACCTTGACGAACCAGTGCTTTGCCAACTTTAAGTAACATGGGTAAGGTAAGCCAAAAAGGGTGGTCTTAATTGTTTCAGGTCTTGGCATCATACCCAACGCTATTTCTGGGGAAATGTTTGAGCCAAACGTCCGGAGCAAGGGCTGTGCAGTCGCTATAACGATATCCTGGGTGATTGGTTTCGTCGTCTCCACTGCCTTTGGGTCCTTGGTCACCATCGTGGGTGGTCACGTCGGCTTCTGGTTCTTCTCTGGAGTCTGTGCTTTGGCGTTCCTGTACACCATGTTTTTTGTTCCGGAAACTAGAGGCAAGAGTTTGGTGGAAATCCAGGAAATGTTGAGTAAATAAAATGTTTCAGTATTTTATGTTTTATGTTATATACAAAAATATCACCCCACTTTATTTTTTATATCCAGGCAAAATACGGAAACTTTTATGCTGTCAAAGTAGCAAAAATCATTCCACCTTTTTGGTTATTGCTCATAAACACCTGTACCCAACTCCATATAGAGGAGACCCATTCGAAGTCGATCATAGTTGCATAATGCGCCTGAAGACTAATATGTCGCCTCATAATATTATGTAAGTGTCGCAACATATTTTCGACGAAATGAACGAATTTCTTTAAGCTTGAAACGGGTTCGATAGTGTACAAGGAGCATTAATTAATTAAGAGGAGTGATGCCTAGTGAGAAATTTGCAAGTGTATACCTATACGTTACGGAAGATAGAGGCGGACGGACACACAGTGAAGCCTCAGAAATATGGTTCCGTTCGCACCCTTTAGATTCGGAATCCTCATTCAAACTAAGCATTTAACATAAAGGGGGACTTATTTTTGATAAGTCGGCAAATAAATTATGTTGACCTTATTTCCTCTGCAAAGTAATAAGAAATAAAATTTATAGTTCTCCAATCCTCCGCTAAACTTAAGTTCTAGTAACTAGAAAAATCTTTCACAAACAAATAAAACCAGTACTTATTAAAAATACTAGGTCAAAACCTTGTCATACCTAGATTTTGTAGATTACACAAAGAACTCGTCAAATTTTTTGATATATTTTCTTGCTCCTTGGATGCCATTAAGCTAAGTAGTCTACAATTTGTATTTGAACTTTAATTTTAGTTCTTCAATGCCTATCTTTCTTTGCTGGTTCTTTGCTGGTATGGTACCATGGTGCTGGTTGTAATTTCCCATCCTCGACCACCCTCAGGCGGGAGTTTACAGTCAATATCGACTTGGTTAACTTACGACGAAGGAGACCTAGATTCCCTTTTCCTGCCCTTCCCATCCTGCTCCGGTGCCTCTGCCTGCATATCCTCAGGTTCTCAAAATGTTGACGCTTCCTGTAAACGTAGCGTCATGAGACTCTCAATGTTCGGCCGTGTGAGGACATGAAGGCTGCGGTGACTACTAACTATCATATCACCCGCCTGCCTCTACTTTACGATACTTGTAACTACGACAGTCATTGAATTTAGATTAAAAATATGAATGAAAGAACAAACGAATAAAAAATAATCGTACGAATAATATTATCGTATAAAAACAAATAAGAAACTTTAGGTGCGATGTTCAAATAACAATATCTTAACGAAACCGTTGTGTATAAAAAATAATAACGACTTGACAATAACAAATAAATATTTAAACTTAAACCGCCAAAAAATCTTATTGTCTATTCAATAAATCCTGGAATAAATTTAGTGAGAATACCCTTTCCAAGAGAGATTCCTTTTTATATGATATTGAAGTAGCAAACATGCAGGCTCAGGCGCGGTCCCAGGGGGTGGGTCACAAGGGTCATGACCCCCCCCCCCCCCCCATTTTACAAAAAGAAAATTTTAAAAAAAAATTTTTAAAAAAAAATTTATTAACAAAACAATTTATAATACTACTGTTTGCTTAATCGTCTAAACAGATTTTTTTTTAAATCAATGCCAGAAAGAGTAATGTAAATAATGTGACCATCGCCCCCAAAATCTTTGGCCTTGGCACAATAATTATGTGACCACCCCAAAATCTTTGGCTACAACCGCGCCTGTGCAGGCAAAACAGAACTTATCTGGAGTCAATCACAGATGCATTGCTATTCCTGCAGACTGAGACGGTCGGCTTATGTAAGAGCCGGCATCCACATCTTGCCACCAAAACACAAAAAAGCTTCACCGTAGAAATGTATATTCCCG
>DWNK01000240.1:0-12951 GCA_018250315.1 Hyalothyrus neleus pemphigargyra | reverse complement strand
AAGACATAATATATATATATAGATAAGATTTTTCTAAAGAGGTAGGTGGGCTACTTGGTAATGAGCCACCGCCTAACATCAACGACACCAACAGCTCTGGCGGCAAGTTCCGCCGGCTGCAGCTCAAGTGGGAGTTCAAGGAACTCAAGTGGGGAAGGAAGAGGCAGGCTATCCTTTAAGGAGTCGCCGCCTAACTCCAGTGAAGTCACCAATGCTACGACTTTGAAGGGATAGATGAGATTATTAATATGAATGCGTTCGATGTTGACTTATATTAGTGAATTTTATACTTTTCTCTTAATATTGGGTTTAAATTGTCATATTTAATCGTAATGGTTACGTAATATCCGTAAGCACGGAATGTGCCAAAATATCTTATGTTTTATTCCGATGGTTCATAGATATACTATTTGAAGGAACGAATTTACTTCATTGTATATTTATAAGCTGTGATCTCTAAACAATAGGCGACATCGCCTAAAACGGCAATCCGCAATGGGCGACTTCCGTAGCCTCACTTATATAACCATGTACCGCTAACTTGAAGCCTTGAAAAGTATCGATTGTGTCATTCAATACTATATCATGGTGGAAAATTCTAGAATTAATATTGAAGTTCTTTGTGCCAGCTAAATTTATTTCGTTTTATTTCTTCCCTATAGTTTTAAGCAAATATGTATACTTTATTTTTCGTCATATTATGCCTTTTAGATATGACCTGCAAACAAAATAATTCTCCATCGTTAACAATAACAGGATAAGAGTTAAAATGGTGCACGGCCTAGAAATTCGAACCTGACTAGGATGGTAGGCTTTAAATCACTCTTCCTATTCTGAAAGGAAATCCTAAATCCTGAAAGGAAAATAATGGTGGTACGCCGGATAGTGATTTACTAAACAATTCAATACCGATTATTATACGCTAAGACTTTCAAGGTGAAATCACATAGGTGAATCACAGTAGCTCAACTCAGCATTTCGATGGACTTCACGGTTAGAATACTTTCAAAGCCAAATATGGAGTATGAAGCTAATATTGCGGGCATAATAACTAATGAATTTTCAAAAAAATCGATATTTGCATAGCGATTAATGTACTCCATCGATTTCATAATATACCCGTGTGCGTAAAGTAATTTGTTCGTTTCAAACAGGAGAAACGTCGCCGGCAGCGGCGCGGGGCTCCAAGATCCCGCGGCCGGTGTCGTCGCCCGTGAGGCCGCACGCACCCGCGCTCACCTCCCCAGCCAAGAACACGCACAGGTTAGTGTTTATTTATATTGTTACAAGTTTTTTTTTTTATTTTTAGCACCAAATGATATCTCTCATTCATTATTTTCTGTTTCCGTAAAAGTATGACACTCTTCATGCAGTTATTTTTATCTTAAAACTTAACGTCTCACCATTATAGAGCATAAGGGCGCGGTTCCACTGAGTCATTAACTAGGAGCTATAAGATATTTTGTAGTTCAAGAGAGTACCAAGCGCAATTAAATCTCCAAAGTTAGAAAGAAATAGCAATACAATATAACTAACTAAAATGAAAGCATAAATATATGAAGTTTCGCAGTTTATATTGTCTCACAAGAATCCTGTATAAATACATAGGACATTTTTAAATTCAATATTTCATCTATATCCGTGTTGAGATGATGCGTATCTCAAAACGAATATAAGTAGTGAAATGATAAAAGTTTAATTATGATTTTCTTAATGGTGATAACAAACTTGATCGGCAATAAAACTACACTCGTCATACATTTAAACTTAAAAAAAAACGTTTCATAAAGTAAAACATTAACCCTGAATAACATGGTCGCGTTTATTTCCATGTTGTAAAACGCGACTACGATTTTGTGAATGTCGTCTGTCACACGCGGAAAGCCGGAAAATACCTTAAGTGCATACCAACCACTGACCTGTATTATACTGTAGACCAACACAAAGCATTCTGTTGTCTACTCAAAATAGAAAGGACTACCTACCTAATGGCGGAATGACGATTTTAACAAAACTAAACGTTTTGTTTCTTTGAATGTGTTTTTTATGTTTTCTTTATTTCATGCGAAGGTGTACTTCTTCTCCTAATACGTATATATATTATAATTATAGCAAGTATATTGCAATTCGCGCCTGTATTAATGGTAGAACAAAATGTACTTCATTTTAATTCATTTTGTACAATTCAATAAAAAAAATTGGCACATAAGGCATTATTTATACGTAACTGTATTGTTATACAGTTACGTATAAATAATGCATCCGAAATATTTGTATTTTCCGTCTCATTATTTTTCAGTTTTTGTGAAATAAAATATTTTTTTTACAAAATCATTTTTGAATCGACGCAAGCAGACAATAATCGTTTAGGGAACATATCGTTTCCGAAATAAAAATATCCACGACGATATAGAAAACTGTTTATTAAAATGAGCATATTTAATGGTAATTTCGATTTATGTGTCGTTAAAGAAATGAAATCGCATAATAACCTACATACAGAATGAATTCCCTCGAGGCGAGGCATCAATTTACGAAGCCTCCATTTTGTAACAGCTTATTTATATCACGCAACCTATCGGTAACGTTACAGCCCATTGGACTAATATTTCAAAATATATCGCACGAGTTATGAATATAGACGAGCTGTTTGTAATCATAGTTAATGTAATATTATTTTTAACATGAGATATAATGTTTGCTCTCAAACAAAAGTGGATTTGCTCATTTCATTTACTCTGATTGTCCAAGTACATGAGTTTATCATCTGCTATTCATGTATTCAACTACGCAAATAAATTAGTAATAAAAATAAAATTAATAAGGATATCAAAAATGTTTGTAAAATAATTATGTCATGGAGGGTTAATTTTTGTTTGTGTTTGTGACTGTAAAATATAGGTACTTTTTTTATATGCGTAGTAATTATATAATTATATATTCGATGTAAGTCTTAGACTACCAAGTAAACTATGTTTTTGGCATTAAATGGTTTAGAAATCATTTTTTTATGTAAAAAAAAATTAAGTTAACCTCTGAGGTGTACATTTGAACATTACATAAACTCGCCATAAGGATTTTTCCTTTGTTTTTTTACTTTTATTTATATAGTTTTTTTATTATGCGCTATGTTTTTTTTCAACGGTGCTTCTGTTGCTTATAGGGGCATCCCTGTTCCCGTCCGGAAGGGTAATTCCCCGACGTCCGCTCCAGCCACAAATCGTACGTCAAACGCAAGATCTACGCCAACTAATAAGAAACCGCCTCAGCCTGCCAACAGGTAATAATCAATATTTTCTATACAATCGTAAATTTTCTAAGCAGCATCAAACTATTTTTATGTTAAATTGACGGTTGAATAGTGCTTAACAAGGTGAGGTTACAGGTGAAACCTCACCCCAAGAGAGGTGAAAATATTACTAATTTTTTCCTTGGCATTACAGAATTCAATGAATGTCAATTTATTAAAAATACTTCTTATTTAATATTGATTTCGCGTGTTTTAAGTTATGACATAAGATTTAAACTTATTTGTTCCTACATTGTGCATATCTGTGACGTAGGCTGGAAGAATATTCTAAATAAAAAAATAATGTTACGCGCTGCAATGACTAAGTACCCAACTACACAATATTGGCTGTTCTTGAGTTTCTGAATCATTATGTTGTCCTATTTTAGACGCTTTTATACCTTACGGTGAGGGTCTTTTCACTTGTGTGGGTTATTGGTGTATTATTCTTCATTGTTAATCTATGTACAACGTTTTATAAAACTTTATTCTATATTGCTTTTTATTTGTATTCTATACGTGTATTAAGCCTATACAACATATATGCACGCACATCTTCAGAATCATACCTGAGAAGTCAGCGAGGAAACCCGCCCCGGAAAAACCGCGGCTCTCAAACACAAATGTTGCTGCTAAAATCACGTGCAATGCTAAGAAATATCCGTATGTATAAATTAGATGGGAAATTGGATATAACACGTACTAACATACTGTAACAACTTGTTGACTGGGAATTAATATAATAACACTTTAACGGCATGGTTTCTAGTATGCTATTTAAAAGCATTTTACGTTAAACTTTATTTTGTATTATTTCTTAGTACTAAAAATGGCTAACAATGGTATCTTATACTAACAATAGTTAGCGCCGACAATAATATGACAATAGCACCCTATGATTTGATTAAATTTTTCTTTAATAACATACTATTCTACGTAAAGTTTAACCGACTTCTTGAAAGCTCTTTAACCACAAAGTTATGCTTATGCTGTTTTGACACTTGTCTGTAAATATTCTTTTGAGATTTTTTATTTATAACATCAACAATTTTTGAAAAGAAACTGAATATACACACTTATAAATGTATGCTTTTATTGACATTCAATTGGTATTATTCCTCAATATTCCTCAATATGTCATGTGGTGAAAGAGAAGAAATAAAAAATCTTGTATAAGCAAATATCCACGGCTACTAGATAATGCTAATAACCATGAGACTATACCATATTATAAATGGTTTCAAAAAGAAGCTAGCCACAATTTGATCTAAAAGCGTAGACCGAGATAGAAATATATTAGTTAAGTTTACTGAGCTGGAATTTTAGTAGTTAATAACTTAATCTGTAAACTAGTTAGTAGTTTCTGAAGCTACAAAATAACTCCTAGCTTCGAGTTGATAGCTCTCAATGGGATCGTGTCCTTATATTGTATACTTTATTATAGCGGTGAATCAACATGATAATATATTATATTTGGTTGTACATTCGTAATCAGGTTAAGTAGGTATTGTGTTAATTACTAACAGATAAAAATATGAAAATTAATGTATGAGTAAGTAATAGTAATTTATGTCTTGGACAAAAAAATGGAATAGATATTAAAAAATATCTATTTTGGAACTTAAAAACAAACTCTCTTTGGGATCATAAGATACGTGATATAAACAGCACATGAAAGTCCATAAATCATTGCGTGACGACTATTAAGAACAGAATTTCCGGTGAGCATTAAGGCTCTTAAAAATCTTTAAATAAAATGCATTGAAGTTCAGGGTTCGGACTGACTTTAGTTCAAACGTATCTGAAGATCGAATAGTACTTCGTAATATCTATTACATAATTTGTGTCATTACCCTTTGTACCGGGACCAATCGTAATGATTGTCAAATAATTGTTAGGAAATGGTTGTTAGGAATTAGAACTATTAGAAGTTAATTTGGTTAGTTAATGATGAGGATGTGATCACATATTATCATCTGGATAAAAACATTAAAGAAAACGTCACAAGATACATTAATATACAAAAATGCGTGATACTCATTCATGGGATAAAAACGTTCCGAAAACAGAATCTTGTTAAACGCTCGTATTTCAATAATAATTTAATGTTAACCAATATTTATTTCATGTTTAACATTAATAAATAATATTACGTTCAATTTATGTTCAACATATTGACATGTATTGATTTTTTTCGTTATTATTGTCAAAGTTAAAATTTAACTATGAACGCCATTTTTTAAATCGTTTTTGATGCCAAGAGTCTTGGGTTTTTTGTACGTCTATGACTAAAGTGTTGCGTGTCCAAGCTTGTGTACTACTGCACTAAGTGTGTATTGTGTAATGTGTAACCTCAATAGGTATAGGTTTTTTGTTAATCAGCCTGTCCACTGCTGCCCTAATGGGTGCGGTTAGTGTTGTTAGCGTACTGGGTTTTTGTATATCCAGTCCATTAAAAATATAAATAACTAAGGTTTAGATTTACGTTATAATTATTACGATTAAAAATTAATTAGTAAGTTTTTTTTCTCATAAGTATAGGTAGTAACGCATTTTATTTCCGGAGTAGGGCTCCTGTCGTACTTGTTTTTATTTATATTATCGTTCAGTTCATGAATTTGAACTTGTTGACCACAAGAGTTGGATTGCAGGCCCCTTATAAAAAAGTAAAGTAAAATGTAGGTATGTTGAATTTTACAATACCGCCGTGATAAATAAACACGGTTAAATCGGTTCACATTTTTTTATACCCTTGTATTAAGTCTACATTTACGTGCTCCGTAAACTGACCAGCGTTGTGAACTATGGCTTTAAGCCTCCTTATCTGTGACACAAACTACGTAATCGTGATCGGTAGATAACGATTATTATGTTGTTTCTAGTTTGAAGCCGGGCACTATGATCGAGTGGGGCAACAACTGGGCGCGCGGGCTCACGTACCGCCGCGCGCAGAACGAGGCGTTCGCCGGCTACTTCTCACAGATCGGCCGCCTCTACAATGTGCATCATATTTGGTGTGAGTAGTTATTTTTTCTTTCAAAGGTGGATATACAAAGCCCGGCGGCCCCGCATCAAATGGAAAATGTTTTTTTACAGTCGATAGATTGTACTATATAACATAAAAAATAAAATGTGTGCCTGTACTTATGTACGCGCGTGAGAAGTTATACTTCTTTGGCGTCTTTAAAAAATATGTTTTTAATTGCATGCAAATAATTAATTACAATAAAATAATAAGCCCAATTTTTTTCACTAATATTTATTTACGAATAGTAAATTTATAGTAAATGAATTAATAAAAATATTCAATTTAAATCACTACTGAATATAATTTATTAGCACTTGTATGAAACTAAAACACGTGTTGTGTATGTAGAAACAAGAACATGTAGATAAATATTATAAATATGAAAACAATGACCAAAGGCGACGAGCGTGGCAACATGAGCGACTAATGACGTAATGATCGATTTAGCGAACAATTTCACGGTGATGTGAACGCATCTTATAGCGGACAACTTCAACCTGTAACTTTTGCGTTACGGTGATGCGCGCGCTTCTTCAAATTTCACTCTCATCATTTTTTCATAATGCGCTTAAAGAAGTATAACTTAAAAAAAACGTAGAAACTCGTTTACGGAGCTCAGTATGTCATATCCTTTCTCTGTATTACCATTACCCTGTATTCCGCGCGAAGATGCGGTGTCAGTATGTTGTCCATCGCGTGTTTTCTATACAAAATCGTTCTTGTTGTTCTTGGTTTACACAATTAACAACACGTACAACGGGTCATATTTAAAGCTTAAAAAACAGTTTGAGAAAACATTGTTGAAAAATCAATCTGAACATAAGTTTCGATTCAGTGCGTTTAACTTAGGGCTTCTTTCCCCAAATTCAGGGTTAAAATATTTGTCTGGGGCCTTTTTTAGAACGGAATAATGTTTAGGACTTTTTGAAATTTAGTTAGAAGTTGAAAATACAATAAAAATTGTGTTATACAAGCCCTAAATGGTATAAAAATCGGAATCGAGGAATCCATCTATAAGCAAGATTGCATTAATTTAGCATTTGTGTACAGATTCTATTTTTCTTTTCGTCCCACCTTATCCACATTTGGGCTTTTTTGAATTTTTTTAGGGCTATAAAAATTTAAAGATACGTGTACGAGTGTCTAACATCGTTGCGAGTTGTAAACGCATGTGTCGGTTGCAGGCTACAAGGACCTGCAGGCGCGGCGCGAGACCCGCGAGAGCACGTGGCGCAACCCCGGCTGGGACGAGTGTGTGGCCTACACCGTGCCGCTCATCCGCGAGATGCACTGCCGCATCCTGGAACCCACCGAGTTCTCGCCTACACAGTAGATAACATAACCGTTACACGTTTACATTGGTCGATATACAGCAGCAGGATAACGGAAAACCGTAAGTCGATGTGGTCATTACACCATGCGTGTATTCCCCGGAAGCGATGTAAACTCCAATGAAATTGTTTTGTATGTTTTAAAGCATGCGGGAGATTCTTTATCCGATTTGATAAACACAAATTCAACTCATTTGATTAATATTTCAACGTTGAGTGAAAATCTCTTAAAGCAAGCTTTAGATACAAATGTTCAATGTTCTAACACTCCACATGCGGGGCCATCGACAAATGGAATTAGCTCTCCGTATGTGGCCCTCGTGTATGCGTTCTAGAATCTGCCGCAAACAATGCTTTCCCTATCGACCAATGTAAATGAACCATAAAGATGGTAGAACCAGTACACTTAAGCCTCCATCAGACAAAAAGCATACACCCAGCGAGGGAGTGATGTTGACTCCGCGTAGCAGTTTCTATGTGGCATCTGTAGAACAGGGTCAAAGTAATTCGCATGCCAGATTACGCAATTACCATCTTATATCGCGCATTGTCTGACGAAGGCGTAGGTATAGCTTTGTAAACTTACAGACGGATTAACTTTTTGTATCGAGTATTGATTCTAACGTTTTGATTGGCTAAGATCGTGTCTTTGATCGAGTCGATGCCTTTGTCAATCAAAACGCACCAATCAAATAGGAAATAGTGAATTGATAGCCACTTCACAAAGCTATTAATTATGGTTCGATATGGAGGTACCACCGCCACACTCATTTCTAAGAAGTAAAACGTGAATAAATTCGTTTAGTGAAAATATTAACTTCTGAGGCGATCATCTCAGTCCTCAATGATTGCATCTCTAATTTTGTTCAGGTAGGACGCCTCTTCTATATAGTGTTGGTTACAGAAATCTATGAGCGACAGTGACCACCCACTATAAGGTAGACTGCATGCTAGTTTGCTATTCTAATGTCCAAAAAAATGTATGCACCTGGACAATACTAAATTCATGTCGATTTAATGTTATCGAATAGAATGTTGTATATGAATTTGGGTGTTGTAACATTACCAGTTTATTGACGTTTTGTCAATGCTTTCGGAGTTTCTTAGATGTGTCGTGTAAAAAATAATTGCGTAATACACAGCTATGTTTATTTCGTCTTATAACCGACTACTACATTCAAAAGACCTTTATTTTTCTTCTTCAAGAGTGTTTCATGTGGTTTGGTACGTTTTTATTCTAAACTATATTTACGCTGTTGTATTACAATTCTAGGTTAATAATGAATTATGAGTTTCTTTGACTAATGTTAGGCACGCATGGATTTTATAATCATAAAAAGATACAGCACACTGTTTAAATATAGCTTGTTTTCTTTAATATTCGTAGCTGTCTTAAACAATTTATGGCTATGAAAAAAATATTTTTTTAAATAAATACACTGCCCTTAATCTATCGGATATGTAGCAATTAGTAATAGATGTGTCGGTGCATATATTGTTCCGTTTAGTATAGTACAGCCAGATCATTGAACATGTAAATATCAACATACATATATTTTATATAAAAAAACAAATAACGACAAATATTTCCACTCAGGTGCCTTTTTACAATCGCAAAATTAGTTTAGTATTGACGTAAATTAAAGGCATTTCAGAAGTATTGATAAAACGTTTACAAAACGACAGCGTAAAACCAACGCATTTCGCTGGTGCTAATTGCAGCAGTATAGTAGGTTAAGGTCCGAAAAAATGGCAAATTTTATCAACAGATATATTCGAAAGAAATATATATATATATTTTTATGGTAATAATAAAAGTAGTTCCAATAAAATTTGAGCAAATTTAACACCAATCATGACTAATATAATAATATTAAAAGTGCAGTTATGTGTATTAGTTTAAATTTTGATGTTAAGATAATCATATATTAATTAGGAAAAAGGTGTGAAATATCGCAGACACAAAATTACACAGATATTCTTTTTCAGTTATTTTCACGGCCGAAATTAAATTATAGAATAAATGTGGCAAGTTGGCATATTAATTATTTTATTATTAAACAATTATTATTATTTTAGAAAAAGCTTTTTATTATTAGAAATAGATTTTCATCAGCTTTTTTATGGACAATGATAGTGAGATTTGCACATCTATACACCACATTGCATACGTAATATAAATGGCTTAATTTGGTCATAGGGTTAATAATAATAATAAATTATCCGTAACTTGGGTAAGTTTATGTTTGGGTGTCTGTAAATTCTCATTCAAAAGAACACTGCGCATGTTCACAGCTGTTAATCCGGATTGTAAATTATAAAAAAAAATAGAAATAAAATCTTTTTTCTGTCGGTTCTCACATTTATTTATATAAAAATGTTCTAATATTTTCTGAAACGTAATCTGCTTTTTAACATTATAATCCTTTGGGCAACTAATTTATACGTATGCATTTTATTTTTGAATCTTATATATTATTGTGTTGTAATTTAGTTCATGATTTTTATATATAAAGCGTATTAAGAATTCTATGTTAAAATATATTAAGTGCATTGGAAATATGATGTGTAATGTGACACTATTTCCTCTTGCATGTTTTTGAGGAAAAGTTTACTTCACATAATCTTGCTAGGATAGCATAGCATAGCATCGGATAAATTGTATAGTCATACTCTCCTTTTTGAAAACTTAATTTAATTATGGTAATAAAACGCATTTTGTAGAGCACTATTGAGCTTGTTTTCTGTCATAGGTATTAGCATTTAAGAGAGTTAAATTTTATACTATACTAAAACTGAATAAGTATAATTATTTTTTTGTAATTAATTTATCATTATAATTAACTATTCTAAGCACGTAGCACGATGTAAACAAGTTAACATGTAAGTACTATCTGGATTTGCAGTAAATTGAAATGAAGAACTTGTTATGTTGCCTTTATGAATAAATTTTATAAACTATCTATCATAGTGTATGTTTCTTATTATTTGGAACATTTTGAACCCGCCATTCTGACGTCAGGACGGCGGCTCACTTTTATGTAGTGTTTTCTGAACATAAAATAATGTACATTTTCTCAAAATTTAATTTAAATTAAATTTCTCAAAATTTTTATTTAGTACAATTACGTACATTAATTCATCATAGTTTTGATCTGTTTGAAACATATGCCCCCGCCATTCTGAAGTCAGGATGGCGGCACAAAAAAGTAAAATAATTTTAGTATCATGTTACGACAGGTAAAATTAACGTACATTTATTTGGTAATGCTATAATTTAAATAAGTGAACTTATACAGAGTTTACCCGCCGTCCTGGCGTCAGAATGGCGGCACCCTTTTAATGTTGTTTTCTGCACATTAGCCTTAACGTACAGTTACTCAAACAGTAGTACAATTACGTACATTTTCCCTACATTCATCAAAGTTTGGACCTATTTGGAACTTATGCATCCGCCGTTCTGACGGATATCTCAGCGAAATAAATAAAACGATGATAAAAAGTCTTATGTTTGCACCACAAAAACAGCGATTATGAGCGATGTGGTTTTAATCTAGGCGAAAACGGACACAGACAAAATTTTAATGTAGAAGAGTCACTATGTTTCTCTAAGGATAAATTTTCCCAGTTGAACAATTCCATTACAACAAAAATGTACCTTTTATCAGTACAATAAAAATGTACTTTTTACCAGTAGTTAGTACCACGGAACTGATGGGACTATTCATCTAATTTCTATTCATTCTAATCATTAAGATCAAACAAAAATTAAATCAAGATATATAATCTCTTATCAAAATGTCTTGGTATTACCATAACTATTCTCTATTCTGTGGTATTACCAAGTACTATTCTCTATTCTGTGATAAATTGCCACCAACAGTGGACAAAACTATATTCACTTGTAAAATGTTATTATCTACTTCTGCTTCATGACCAAAGAATATGAAGCCTAGTTATGGCCATTGACGTGTAAAGTGTGAAACGATGTAAGGAGCAATAAAAATACACATTAGACTTCCTTTCTATTTATTTATTTTCAGTTTGATTTTTTCATTAATAAGATTATATTACAATATAATAATTAATGATAATAATTATTAAAACTACAAGTCGATTGTGTTATTTAAATATATAACAAAAAATAAAAAGAAAACAACAACGGCGCGTCGCGCTCGTCGCACCTGGCGTCACGCCCACCTGTCGGTGTTCGACTATACAATGGTAAAATATAAAAAAGAAATATTTAGTTACAATGTACATAATACGTGATCGCTAACTACGAGTTTGGTACTTCTATGTTATCATTATTTAGTCGGTATCGACACGACGGGTGTATGACGGTCTAACTCTAAACAGCAACTGGTGGGTGATTTGGAACGGGAAGAGTTGCGCCTACGCACTATGCTCGTGCCTTGGCCGGTGCAGCGTTAATTGGTTAGTAACTGTGTAGTTATAATACTAAACATTCGTCATACGTACCACCAAAGAATCCTATTTATGTTACATACACAAATTTACTATTAAACTGCACGGCGTTGAGGCAGAGGGACTACAACAGCGAAGCTACGCGCCTAACTTTAAGTACCGACCATCTACCGCACGCAAGCGAAGTTACAGCTTACAATTCAATTCCATTGTGCTTCGATCCAGATATTGCTATGACCTTCGTAGATTGCAGCAGTGGTTCACTTAATATAATATCCAAAAGTAATAAACATTAATATGTACAAAAAATGTTATCGTGGATAACAATTCATAATAACAGTTAATAAAAATAGTTATATATTATTAATTTTTTATATACACATTCTTTGTAAAGCGAATTATTTTGTGTAATATTAAGAAAACTAAGTTTTTTATTATTATTTATTATTGTTAAAAATAGATTGCAAATTCCAAAAGGTTTCCCACCGCTGCACTCTTTCACATTGGTCCATGTCAACAAACAGTACAGACTAGATGTCGAGTCTAGTTAGGCTGTGTCTAGAGATTATTGTCATTGTCATTATCTTGGTCAGTTCAGGAGGATAGTGGAGGCTACGTTAGCCGCGGCGCGCGACGCCGCACGCCCGCCGCATTAGCAAATATAAGCATTAAATATTGTTACAGTACTATTTTGAACATTTCATGACGAGCTTGCGACGTTCCGCGCCGAGGTCAGTGTAATACAGTTAAAACTCTCGTCCAACATTTTATATAATTTTACAACTATTTCACTTAGGTCTCGAAACTTGACATACCTAAATAATCCACTAACAGACTCAAATAATACAAAAAAAGATCACATCGTGTGATGCTTA
>DWNK01000239.1:0-12954 GCA_018250315.1 Hyalothyrus neleus pemphigargyra | reverse complement strand
TAGGAAGGGGCAGAGACGTGGAGGAAGGGAGAATGACGGGGTGGAAGGGAGAGACGAGGGATAAATGGGGAGAGGGAGGGAGAGAGGGGGGTAGAGTAGAGAGAAAACAGTGTGTAGTGTTACCGAGGTGCACGAAGCGCAGCACGCAGCGCGGGCAGCGCACGTCGAGCGCGGGGTCGTGGTGTGCACGCACGTGCTGCGCGAACAGCACGGCGTTGGCGCGCAGCTCGTGCCCCGCGGCGTACACCGGCACCGCCTATAACCGCCACAACACCACAATAACAACATCACATTCGTCCTTCGTCCACGCTTATAAAATCGATTGTCATAATCATAACGGAGTATCAATAAACAGCTAATACTTCAGAGGTTATAGAATTGGTTAACTTACAAACATAGGTACATAGGTTTGCTCTATGTTATATGTACCGCTAATCGCAATCGCAATTATCACTTCATTGCGCTATTTTTGAGCGTATGTTATTGATTATTGGTAGTTTTGAAAATCAGTGAATGTCGCTAACACAATCAATGCGTGCGACCAATGTGTTGAAGCGTATGGTACGGACATATTAATCTAAAAGGTATTTATAGATTAAAAATAATTCTACCTAGAAGAAAATGAATAAGTGTAAGTAGTAGTCCACGCACGCATTCACACACACAAACACTACACGCACCTTGAGGCAGTGCGGGCAGTGCACGGCAGTAGAGCGACGATGCGCGTGCCGCATGTGGTCGAGCGTGGCGCGGTGCGACGACGAGCGGTACGGGCACAGCGTGCACGCGTACGGCAGCTCGCGCACCGCGTGCACCTTCTGCATGTGCGTCGCGAGCGTCAGCACCGCCGCGAAACGACCCTATCGCGCACAAACATTTTCCATTATTTCATATTTATACACTGGCTTCTGTCTGCGAATTTCACGTTGGGTTTTTTTTTATGTAGTTTATAAGTAAACTATATCGCAAAGATCCTAATTCAATTCATGGTGTAGATGTAGCATAAACAAAAAGAGGATTTACTGCTGCTTACAATTTCTATTAGACCCCTTTTATCCTACACAATTGGTTTATTCATATCAATAATTCAATATGAAACATTTTGCGTTATCCAAATTTTATTTACTAACAAGAACACATTAATCATTTTCTACAATCATGACTATACAATATTTATTTCTCAGAATACAAACACGCAAATTTTTAAACTGTCTTAACTTAAGTAGTAATTTAGTACCTTGTGATTCACAAAAATAAATCTCACCTCACAAATCAAGCACGCATACGTGTACAGATTGGGCGACTTGGTGTCGACGGGGTGCGACTCCTTCTGGTGCTCCGCGAGCCCCTCTTCGTCGAGGAACCGCGCGAGGCAGTAGTAGCACTGCGGCGCCAGGTCTGGCGCGCCCGGCGGCGGCGCCACCACGTGCCGCAGGATGTGCTCCGTCAGCGCGCCGCTCTCGTTGAATATCAGCTCGCACTCCGGACACTGCGGGTGGGGAAATAGATCGAACTTGACAAACAATAATATTTTTTGTCACACGACTAATGCCCATCACTTTTTTACCTATTCCATAGATCATAAAGCCTATTAATGGCCAATGAATATTAATTCTCATACAAACGCAACTCACTAGCGCGGGCAGGGGACGATGGGACGACCAAACAAAGCGTGGCGGATACGGGCACTATCCCTAGTAATGACCAATGACAATCAATTGAAGCGGTGTTTTTAAACTACTATTTGTCGTGCGAGGGGAAGTGATATGAGCAGTCAATAGGCTTCAGTCTTTGACCTATTCACATCACGCATTGGAACGCACTTGGCTGAAATGGTAGATTATGGCTTTGCTCTTTCATTAGGAACCTAGCAAAGTTAACAAAAAAATAAGTCAAATCACAGATTGCAGAGTTTTTTAAAACTCTGCAATCTATGATTGTTATTTAAAAACAAATTATGAATGAATGAATGAGTGAATGAATAATTATTCATTTATTTCTCATATTCAAGAATTGATAAAAAAAAACCTATTAAAATCGGTTTACAGTTGACGAAGATATAGATGGATATACAAAAAAATACATGCAGCCGAACATACAACCTTCTTCTTCTTCCATCTCAAAGTCGGTAACAGGTGGAAGGTATTCTAATAGAAAAGAACGTACTATTGCATATGTTTGCGCTTTTTTTCGTAAACTTTATATCGCTGAATTATCATAATCTATAAATTGTGTCTACGATTTGTATCAACATAACCCCATAGGCAACTATCAGGTAGTTAGCTGCTTAATTTTACAAAAAGAAAAAAAGTCATTAATACCAACCTGAACAGCAATAGATTCCCTATCGATCATGCCAGTGTCGCCCGCCTGGCCGAAGTAGTACCGCTCCAGGGACACAGTCTCCTCCGGCCTTATCTCCTTCTTAATGTTCTTGAGAGGAATATCATCCAGATCCGGATCATCGTCCACGTACGTGCTGGCCTTGGTCTTCCGCCGAGGCCTGGGAGTATCCACGTCTTTGTCTTTCTCCTTATCTCTATCTTTGTTCTTCTCTTGCTTAATCTTTGTTCGTCGGAGCGCGAGTGGTATCTGGAACAGACGGAAATTCAAATGAAATGATGGCTATCTTCTTAAAATTATGTACTTATTGGACCATTATGGAACAGTTTAATAATAATATCAATTTAAGACATGTAGGTCTTACATACATTACTTATAATACAAAAAAAAAATTGGGAAAATTTCTTGTTGTATTCGTTTCCGAAAACTTTTATGAAATTTTTTGAAAATTTTATGTACACTATAAATATTTAACTAAGCAGAATATTGATTCAATCTATTTGTAGTGGAATCTCCTGTCTATATAAAAATATAACATATTATTATAGTTTTAGCTTTTAAGATTTATACGAAACTAGGGAATTTCACAGATGCTATCCTGTCAATCATACACAATTTAAAAACTTGGAACGTAATCGTGAAAATTGAGATTTTTTTACTTAAACAAACAGAAAAAGTCACATCACATCGGTCCAGCAGTTTAGGAGGAGAGTTATATACATATATATCAAAATGACATAAAATGCGTGATATTGCATAAAGTACCTCCTCGTCGTCGTCCTCGACGTATGTGACCTTCTCCTTGCGGCGGCGCTTGGGCGGCTCGGGCTCGGGCTCGGGCTCCTTCTTGCGGCGGCCGCGCTTGCCGCGCGACTCCGGCTCCGGCTCCGGCGACCGCTCCGACCGATCGCCCCTCTTGTGCTGTGCCATTGAGATATTAAACTAAATTAAAAAAAACCGGTCATGCACGCATCGCACACGATGCGTTCCAAACAATCGAACAATCATTACTTAATTTTTTTTTATATGTCACTGTTTTATTTTTATTATTTATTATAGCGGCTAACATAGTTGATGGAAATTTATATTACGGTTCGTACGACAAAGCCCTGTGACACATGGACGGACAGACAACGAAGCCTCAATAATAGGGTTCTGTTGTGTACCCTTTGGATAAGGAAAGGAGCCCTAATAAAAAGTAGTAATGGCCTAGTAGTTGAGAATTATGACTCATTCTGGGGGTCCGGGTTCGAATCTCAGATGCGCAGATCTGACTTTCCTAAAATGTGTGCATATCACAAAATAATTAGCTACCACTTACTATACAGTGAAAGAAAACATCGCGAAGAAACCTATATTTAGGAGTGCTACAAAAATAGTTCTCCAAGGTAGCTTACCAATTCGCACTTGGCCAACGTGATGGATTATGACGTAACCCTTCTCACTTTGAGAGAGTCAAGCCCAGCAAAGAAATAATATTAAATTAATTAACTATCAAATTAATTAAATAATAATAAATTATAACTATCAAACAAATTATGTGATTGTGAGACTCAGCTTGTGCAGACCATAAACGACCCACAGAGTTATGAGATTTACCTGACTGTCTGTACATGTGTTATTAAAATCTAATCGAAAAAAATTTTTCGACCATCAACCTACCTTAGGATACTTCCAACTCTTGAAGGGATTAGCGGCGATTCTGTTGAGTCGCACGGTGATGGAGTCCTTGGCGTCCAGCTTGGTCTGTTCGGCGATGTGCGCCACGATGTTGTCGAACGCTTGCCCGGGAGATATGCCGAACCTACACAAACATAATGAGCATCTATACCAAAAAGTTCACAAAATATAGGTACAAGTATTATATATAGCTTTATAATGATTTTGTTTGAAGTATGTTATAGACAAAATATCGAGTCAAAAGAATATGAAATGTCGCACTCGAGACAGGCGAGAAATACGCCCTTATGTGCGTCATACATAAACTTAAAATTTGTTCCTGACGCAGCAGTAAGATTTAGATAAAATCTTCTTAACAAATCTTAAGATTTGAAATTGGAACTTTATATTTTGCCTCGGTGATCTAACGCCATAAAATATGTGCAATATTTGTAATTTGGCACACGCGAAATTATTAGAGTGCTTTTTAATTTGATCATACCCATACATACCTTTCTCTCCAAACCAGCTCGTCAAGAAACTGTTGTATAATCTGTCGGGATAGAAGCGAGAGGGTGTTCTGGAACATTCTCGGCACGATGCGTCTCAAGTACTCCATGATATTGGCGTTACTGTTCTTCGAGGCCTGGTCGCCGTGTGAGGAGGACTGGTGGACGTTCTTGAAGCCCATGGCTACCAAAGTACCCTTGTCTACTGTCAGGTCAGTAACGATGGTCGAGGAAGGATGCACCCATTGGTTCAACGGTTCCAAAATCTTCTGAAACCGTTTTTTGTAGTTTTTCTCATACTCGGCTAGAGGTTCTACTGCCCGCAACCTTATCTGTAATAAATTAAAATGTGTGCCACAGACACACAACGCAATGTTGAAAGTGGACCCTTAGTAATAGTTCCGTTGGCACCCTTTGGGTATGGAACCCTAAAAAAGTACCCTACAATAGTACATCATCCAAAACATGCCGATTTCTCAACAGGATCCAGAACCCCCAACACTTCAACTTTCACTTGTCTCTGAGTGCCATCATGGCTGGTCGTTCCGAGTGAGATCACCCCCACTTCCACCTTCTTGCCGCTGCCTCCCAACAGAGGCATGTGTTGATGCACAGCCGACGTGCACACAGCTCTCAACCACGTGAAGAGGCCTTTTACGTATAAATTATCCACTTTGACCCATTGTACAACGTTCTGCACGTTAGTCTGACATGCCCAATGGTATATGAGCTTGAGGAGGACACTCGGCGGGAAGGTGGCGCCCTCGAAAATCGAGCTCGAGTACACTGAGACGAAACGCGTAGGACAGCATTCGGATATCCACACGTAACCGCCCGAGTAAGGGAACTTTGATACGTCCGAGTACATCCCTGAAAGAATACAGATAATTGAATATTTTTTACACACTCATACACTATAATCTAGGTTAAGGACATATAGTATAGATAGTATAGTGAGTGACTGTGAGTTCCAAATTATGTTTTGAAAGGCGTGTACTAGCAAACCATATTTGCCCAGTGAGGTACATTGTAGCCTCATTTATCTCATTCCATGATATAGGATGATTGTGAAATTCGAAACAGGCCAACCCATGCTGGATGAGCCTCAGTGAACTTTATGAGCGTGTCAATGAACACCTGGACTTGGTCTCGCTGTTCATACTATCAATCCGTACTCGGCGAGCACTGTAGTCTGTGACCTAATTTCAAGAGACCCCATAGGACGTACGTAGGCTAAGGATGTCTCACCAAGCTTGAGCTTGTTCCCGGCGTGCACGGCGCACCACTGCTCGGAGCGCACGAGCCCCTGTTGGATGAGCCACTCGGTGAACTTCATGGGCGTGTGGATGAGCACCGACTTGACCTTGCTGTCCAGCGCCGCGCGGTCCGTGGGCGGCGCGCCTTCCTTCGCGCGCAGGTACGGCCGCGCCACCACCACCAGGGACGGGAACGTCTTGCCTGCGTCACCACTTATGTATTAATACAGTAGTCCTTTAATCGTGGAATCAAAAGATTTTGTTTTCGATGCTTCAGTGGTCGAAAAAGAGTAAAACTTGTACTAAGGCTACATCTGATCGACTGTGACATTGAGTGAACATTAACATTTTCATTTTATACACTCATTTTTCATATAAACTTTAACTATGAAAAATCTCACACTGCGATTATAAGCTTAAAAGGAGTAGAAAGAAAAATAAAATTCTTACGACTATAAGCTTAAAACGAGTAGAAACAACCATACCTTGTAACTTGTTGAAGGACACCTCTCTAGAGTCGGCAACATTCTTATTACCGTCCTCTTTGGTGAGGTCCACGATGGCTGTAGTTTTGGTCGCGCTGCCAGTAAGTAAGCCACCAATAGCGGTTGCCTCCGACGGGCGAACATTCGTCACAACGCTATGCACATCTGTAAAAAAACACATTGGTATAGGTTTATAAAGCTGAAGCATTGAAGAATTGCTGTGGCACTTCTGATTTTATCAACTCATATGAGTTTAATAAAATACATGAACCCACACTTATATTATGGTGAAGGATGTGCGAAATTTACTAATTGACATGTGGACAGTATGGAAAATTATGACTTACTCCTTTGCTTTCTGATCTGAAACACGAGTCCAGCAGTGGGGCAGTAATGAGTTAATGATAATTTGATAATGATACCAAGGTTATATATTATGATATATTTGTATGCCCCGTGTTGGGGTAAGTTTACGTTTACATTTACAATGATGACGTGTTCATAATATGTTGGAAATTTTTAAAAAATACTCACGATTTTATTCCATAAATACAAATGTTATCTTGAAATTAGATTTTTCTTTTAGAATTTTAGTCTACTTTAATGGAATTGGTGTAATAATTACGAAAAATTTACTTACTAGAAGGAGCCAGAGTTTTATCCTTTGTTTTTGTATCCTTCTCTTTATCTTTTTCCTTTTCTTTGTCTTCCTTTTTCTTATCTTTATCCTTCTTCTTCTTTTTGTGTTTCAGTTCTGGTGATTTAACCCTTTCTGGAGACGGGGAATAGTCCTTTTCGTCACCGCGATTCCTTCTTGGACGCCCTAGTAATATTTTTTTTACAATTATTTTATGGTAAAATTAATATAAAATATTCAAACAAAAAAATAAGGTACACATACATATTATAACTGTATTATACAATATACTAATACAAAATCTGCTATATTTAAAAAAGGACACGTCACTCCAAGTACCTTTAGAGCATCCTGTAAGTGAGAAATAAAACATAAATGAAGATACACATTAAATCATACCTCGTTTGCTGGTCTTAGGTTCTTTGGCAACAGACAAAGATCTGGACCTGGATCTTATTATGTCTGCACTCTGTCTCTCAAGATCCTTGAGCACAGGTTGTCTGTAAAAAAAAATATTTAATGACTTTTAAACATACCAAGTTAATGTATTTGACATTCCTTTTCCAGCAAAGGGCTTGTTGCTCTTTCAAAATAAGAAATTTGGGTAAGTACATCAAGTTCATACACCTTAAGAATATTAACACAAATTATTTTGAAAATCTAGGGGCCTTATTCTGTCCTCAGATGAGAAACTGTGATTCTACTTAGAAGACAGAAAAATAAACAGTAATTTTTATATTAACAAACAATAAACATTTACTATTCATAACATAACCCGGATTCCCGGTGTTCCAGGGAACCACAATTCTCAACCACTAGGCTATCACATTGATCGTGAAACATTTAGTAACTTACTTTCCGAGTAACTGGTAAGCAGTGAACTGGTCTCCATTGTACACAATCTCGCCACCAGTGCTCTTGACCATATCATCCAGCTTATTCTGGATGCTCTTGTACTCCTCATCTGCATTCTTGTATTTCTGTAGTTGCACTTCTGACAGTTCCTCTTCCCAGCATTCCAGCTCCAATGTGGGCACATCAGGGCCGAAGTATGAGCGTTTGTAAAGATCTGCTTCAATGATCTCAGGTGGAGGAACCACAGGCGGGGGCTCCTGAAATTGACAAAATAATTATCAAGGAACGTTCAGTCTTTTGGCACGCCAAAATGATAGAGCAAATTGATTTCAAATTATTATGGCAAGTATATAATAAGGTTTATAACTAATTTTAATAACAAAGAAAAACTTTATGCATAACTTTATTAAGTGCTTCAATCAGCATTTTTTTTTTTTATAATAACAATAATAATGTAATATTGTTAATAATATACAGATATGTAAAAATATAATATAAACGAATATGTATATCTTAAGATTTATGTTAAAAGTCTATTAATGTTATAAATTAATGTTTTTTTTTTTTTTTTTCTTTCTCCATTATTGTGTTGGTGGGTGAAAATATACTTGTTATATTATGCAACTACATGCCAACTTATTATGCAAAATCAAATGTTTTAGCTAGCTCGCTATACATGGATATTATTGTTGAGATCAAATATTTTTCTTATATATATTAGGCAACCATTGTAATTTAGTTTAAAAGTTTTAAAGAGGCGCTTAGCCTGTATAAAATAGTACTACGTATATATCTGTTGTACCTTCTTTTCCTTGATTGTGTATAACATGTAACATGGTTTGAAAACACAATCGTGACTATATTCATTAATTTGATGCTATCACCGATAATAATTAATTTTATTAATGAGTAAATCAGTATTAATATTTTGATTCCGGATTTCAAAATAATAAATTAATTAATTAATGAGTAATAAGTATTAATATTTTGTAGGCAAGCTCGTTTGTTTGACATCATTAGCGGAATAATTAATCAGGCACGCACAACCGACACAATAGATCTTAACCTTGTGATACTGTATTAAGCATAGGTGCTACAGGTAAGAAGGCATTGTCTTTACGCCTCTAACCTAATGTTTGAAGCCTAACAGCCTAAAACCACCGAGATGTATTTGTTAATGAATATTTTAACACGGTTTTGTGCTTGCACGTTGGCGTACATAATCTGTAGAATTTACTTCAATAAAAGGCTTTTAATTGTTTATGGTAGAAAATGGGAATATAGCTGTACCCTTAGCATGAGTTACATACAAAGAGCGCTCGATACAATATCGATACAATAAATAAATATCTTTGGACAACTTACACACGGGCATCTGATCCCAAACTAGGCAGAGTCTGTGCTATGATAACCAGATAACTAAGAAACATACATATATACATTTCAAAATACATAGGTACTTATATAGATAATTTTACAATAGCGATCGTATTTGAGTGAACAGCGATAGAATCGTGACTTTAACGCTGCAAAAAGTCGCCAGTGCGTGAGTGTTCAGTTCTTGTTTACAAACCTTTGACTTTTTAAGTACCTCTGCAATGAACCCATCGAAATGGTTTTCCATGTTCAAAGCTTTTCAGCGAATCGTGACTAAATGTATATGTATATGGTTGCAAAAGCGCTTGTCATATCGTGGTGTATTAAGCGAAGTAAACTCAAAGATATTTCCGAGTGTTACAGATTACTTTTACTTCGCTGGGCTGGGCTGGGCTGGCGATAAGGTCCTATCGTGTGACCTGACTGGCTAGCGATCTCTTAGGTCGGAGTCTGCCGTTAATAGCGACTTGTCGTGTTCCGGTAGTGCGCCTGAGAGCTAGAGTCTTTCTTATTTCCAATCCCACACCATCTCTTTTCCCTTCAAAGTTGGCTAACATTGGCGACTCCTCTGGTGTTTGCCTATGATCACTCATACGCAGCGGTGACTACTTACCATCAGGTATCTTGTCAGCCTCTTCGTTTGGTTTATACATCAAAAAATTAAAACCCAACATATATGCTTTTATACAAAATGCATTTTTCTAAACAAATTCCACCTAGTGGAGCCAACACACAAATAAAACAATTTGCGCACACGGATTTTGTTTTAAGTTTTTAATTATAACTTTTATAAGGAACTTTTCATTCTTGTACCGGCGTCTATTCAAGTTAATTCTGGATTAATTCCTGTAACTTTGGTTTAAGGAACACTCAGTTCCGCTCACAACTTCCACGTTGTTCCTGACAACACTTCCATTGAAAGTCGAAGTCTTAACAATATTATAATAACTTCGAGTTGGATTGAAATAAACTCGGAAATTGTTCGTAAATATTACGTTATTCTAGTGGATGTGCTTTTTGGTATACATACGGCTACAGAATTTCATTGTGATTGTTAGTATTGTATAAATAATAATGAAATTTCAAAGGTAAGTTTTTTTTTCCATAAAATAAACAAGAACTGACTACTAACATTTTTTAGACATACATAGAAACGCTAGAAAAATAAAATAATATATATTGTTGGACAGGAACGTAACATATATATTTAAATTACAGTTTTGTTTAAAAAAAAACATAATTTGTAGTGGTTTGAAGACAGTTAATATTTGTTTTGTAGCTCAACAAATTTATAGCTCGTGTCTATAAGCCAGGTCGTTACACTTACACGTATTAGTCCATATCTTGAAAATTACTGGGCTGATATTGATAAAATTTTCGCCGCTGTCAAAGTTGAATTTAAGCCTATCACTTCAAATGTACATAAGCGGGGGTGACTACTTACTATCAGGTATCTCGCCTGCTTCTTCGTTTGGATTAATGGGAACTATGGGAAGGGTAAGAAATGGAACTATGAGTCAGGTGCCCTATCCGATCATGCAAGTCATTGTTGACTGTAAACTCGGGAATGAGTTGGTCGCTAGACAACACCAGCAGCGCATCGCAACAAATATTATGTCCAATAATGGTAATGAGCGATTACTTTCGTAGTACAACTTCTTATTCAGCTACAGTATATACCGCTAATTTAGTTCAGATAGCAGTTCTTGGCAACCAGTCAGGCTGATTAGCCTAACGCGAGCCATAACTTGCGAGGAGATTTGTGCCACCCACATCGGTCGCCGTGAGTGATTACCGTCTTATCTATCCACGGTAATTGTCGACAGACCGGTATAAAGTCTTGGGTACAGGATTAATATGGTTTAGATGAGGATTTAATATCAGATCGTCTCATTTAAAACTGAACTTAACAATGCATTTATATACACGTGCAGAAGAAGAGTATGTGGGTAATATATTTATTTTTCTTCACACATTAATTTAATTAAATTTAGTAGAGGGGAGAGTTGAGTTTTGAAGACGATGCGTGATGCGGTAACAATATATATATGGGTACACGAACACACAACATTGTAAAAAAATGTAATATAGCCTCTATATGAACAATAACGACTACAAGAATAAATATTTAAAAATATATATATTGTCTATTGTTTTCATAAAATAATATGTGACTCAGTCACAGTTTTGTTGTATGTAGATAGAAGACATAGATGTTGTATTTTCTCGGCAAGTAATATATTTATTGTTTTTAAGAGATTTTTTATAAATAGCTGACTTAGATTTAGACCTTTAGTAATAAACTACGATTTCATCGACAGCACAACGTGGTGTGATGCTACTTTGAACAGACAGAAAGTTTAAAATCTTAACTAAAATTGGTATTTTAGCTAATAATCTAGCTAAAAATACCCGATCCATACTGCAATTTGCTTGCTTGAATCTTGGAAATCAAATCGTATTGTGTAATTTCAAATTGACCAACCTATGGGCGGAATAGTTTGATTTGATCGTCCGAAGTCGTAAATCGACAATCTAATCAGTCAATCAAATTGTATTGTGAGGATGGCGTATAAAACTTAATGATCGCTTATCGTTTAATAGATCTAATCGGACAGGGTTGTAAGCTTGTAGATACTGTCATAATCTAGAGTAGCTATTACGCGAATATCCATGTTAATTCTAGCTCGCGGCTAGATGGCTACAGCCGGCAAAATACAAGATTCAATTTGCCGTTAATAGCTAATTTATTTCCCCTCGTGCCTCGTGCCGTACACTCAATTGCATAATACTCGCTCCCGGGTTCTCGCGAAATGGTTACGCGCTTACAAATGTGTATTAAAAAGTAGTCAATTGATGTAAGTGCTAATCTTGCGGTTATTGAATTGATTTGAATGGGATTTTCATTGTGGTTAGGGGTATCTTAGCAGAAAGATAACCTATCACGGGCTCTAAAAATACCATCTTTTTATCTTCACTACAAAAACCTAAATGAAAATCTTAACCGATGTTATATTCTGCTGGTGGTAAGGTGCCATTGTGTGACCTGACTGGTGCCATCGTGTGACCTGTTCCCTTAGTACAAGTTTTGCACGTTTTCGACTACTCGATGATCGAAAACAAAAACTTTCGATTCCGAATGATTAGCTGCGAGCGTCTCGTTCATCCAGTCCAAGGCTCTCTCAGCCAATGAAAGAGGCGGAATTGGGAGTCGATACGAAATAGTGTATCGAGCATTTTATTATTGCGATGATTACAACTCATACTAAGGGTACTGACTAGCTAGCAACTTATGCCGGAGCCTACGCTCAATAATGCTTTTTGTGGTGCTTATACCTACATAAAAAAATTCAAGCCGGGACAGTAAACTATTACTATTTTGTGATTTTGAAATAGGATACGAATATGCAATCCACCTGATGGTAACTAATCATTACCGTCTATGGACATCTGTAGCCAACTTCATATAGAAGAGCGGTGGTACCTGAAATCGACCACTCCTAAGAAGCAAGATGATACCTTTATGTATAAGTGAGCCAGCATCCACATTTTCATTGAAACGCTAAGATATTTCCAGGTAGTAATGACTTTAAATAAGCAGTGATAGCCTAGTGGTTGAGAATTGCGGTCTCGCTCCGGAGGGTTCGAATCCCAGGCGCGCATTCCTGACTTTTCTAAATCATGCGCTATACGAAGTAATTATCACTTGCTATACGGTTAAGGAAAACATTGCGAGGAAACGTACATACCTGAGAGTTTTAAAAAAAAAAGTTCTCAAAAGGTATGTGAAGTCTACCAATACGCACTTGGCCAGCGCGGTAGACTATGGCCTA
>DWNK01000238.1:0-12975 GCA_018250315.1 Hyalothyrus neleus pemphigargyra | reverse complement strand
TATAAATGCTGTTTTAATTATTTGCATTTTACATATTTTATGTGACATCACACAGGGTACGGGGCGTCTTACAAATGTGACCGGCTGTGACAAGGACGGGGGAGGGTTCAAAAAATCATGAAATTTGTGTGACGTAATTTATGGATGGCCCCTAATATTTAATAAGTATAAACTTTATTATAAATTAAGGAATACCATGTTTATAAATAATTGTGAGATGTCAATATGTGACAAATCAAATAAAATATCAAACGCATTTAGATTTTGCTTGCTACTTAAAGATTATCTTCTTAAAACTTTAACATTATTTTATTTTTTCCCTTATTATTTGTATCTTAAATCGGCCAAAGTAATATGGGAGGAATGTATGTGAAAACTTTTTTTGGAAAATTAAGCTTCTTTTTGTTGATTTGTGTAATATATTGTGGTCTGGTTCACCTCGTAGAAGAATGCAGGTAATTGAATGGTCACCCTATACATATAACAAAGAAAATGATAAAAAATAGATATAGGCCAGAGACAATATCTTATAATTATATACCATAAAGCAAGAACTCGTTAAAGAATAAATTGCGAATGTAAAACTTAATTTTCTGTACCTTCGTTGTAAGAAAGTATTTAATTTTTTATCGCGATTCACACTAACGTCGTTTAAAATGTAGCAAGAAAGCGCTAAACTGAATTAAAACGTGTCAAGGGAATCTTCATTACGCAGGTTTTCATTTCATGGACCTATTTATACTGCTCGTTAAATCATACACTGGCTTGTATACTAAAATGTTATTAATAAAATTTAAAAAATCACAGTAATTCAATTAAATGAATAAATTTTATTTAGTATTATTTTATGTTACTGTTAATTAGTATAAAAAGTATAAAACTATAACAATGACTTATATCAAAACAGTAATCCGTATTTCTTCACCCGACTGCGGCTTTACATTTACTATCAGATAACAACGATAAAACTCAATAAACTGTAATACATAACATAATATCAAAGACAGCAGCATCTAACTAAACAAGTATCTAACTTACTAAGTTGTTTACTTTTTAGTTCTTTTTTTTATAATCGTTGACGGTGGTGACCACAAACATAACATCACATGGTAGATATTATTACTATAAGGTACGTCAGAATTCTTAAAAACCGGGCAATCACTGCTTAAGCATAAATCACAATCAACACGAAAATAATTGCAATAAAATTGGAAAAAAATATCGGTGAAGCATTTGCTGCAGTACAAAGCGAGTCTTACTGTGAGTTTGTGAAAAATTTTTCGCAAACAAAATTAACTTCACAAAGTGTCAAAGGTCTCGCGGCAATCGTTTTAGTGGCTGCAATTTAAGAGTTCTCCGACAGCGCCATCTAGGGCTGCGAGAGGTCCTCGGAAACAAATTCACGGTAAGGCGAGTCACGCCTGGCTCCGCGGTTAAGGTTAGTATCCACTTGGAACTATAAACGATAGTTTCTTAAAGAAAGACTCAATAAATCTGTTCACATAATGAATATGCGAGTAGTGATAAATTATAAATATAAATTAAATATGAATGATAAATTAAATGAATTAATGTGTTATAATTTCCTTCCCATTTGTTTGTATTAATTTTGGCTTAATCGTCCTTATATTTTCTCCTGTTTGACCGGTTTAATTAACTTTTTTGTTTGGTCGCTTTTTTGACAATAAATAAATTTTAAAAACATGGTCTCCTATATATTGCAACAGCAAATGCATCATACTGAGAGAATTTTATTAGATTCGATTTTCAACTGATCGGATATCACTAATAATCATTATTTCCTGAAAATGTGGTTTGTTGTACAGTACTTCTTGGCTCTATAATTTGACTTTGATAATTACATTGTCCACAGCATTATATAACTCCAAGGATATTCATAATAGAATTTACAGGAATAAAATAAATAAAAACAGAATGTGCAATACGACATCAATCTTTTTGCAACATATTGTATGGAATTGCTTTGCAGAATCCGACGATCAGATAGTATGGCATCGCTTACGATTGTAATTGTGCAACAGCCTTTAAAGGGGCTTTAACTTCACTAATTGGTTGCGTTTAATGAGACAACTGATGATCTAGCACTAATGGGCCCTTAGCGAGAGCAGATATCAATCTTTTATTAGCTTGACTCGGACGCGCTTTTAATAAAGATTTATTATCCTGAGTTTTATCTTAGGTTTCTAGACTTAAGAATTACTTTCGAAGATGGTACACGTATATACTTACGTATTTTATTTATAGTTTGCTACATTACAGCGTTAAGTAGCTACTGCCGAAGACGCCCACATACCTAGCTATATACCACATATCCACATACCTGAATACATTGTTTATTTATACTTCGCTATATTAATTTGAGATAGGGACTATGTTTATTGTAGTGCTTGTATCTTAAGTATTGTGTTAAGTACGTAATTCGTATTTTTTTGTTCGAGATATATTCGTGATTGTTGATTATTAAAATTTAAATTAAACATATTTAGTAATAATTAAATACTACAAATTTTGCATTTAGTGTTAAAGTGCAATCCTTTTCCCCTGATAATAGATAAGATTTTTACAGGAAATACCGATAAAACAGTTTCCTTAACACTAAGTGGCATAACTACATACATCCTTTTAAATAGTAAGTAAACGGGATTAACTTCAAATGGCTCGTAAGCACCTATGTAATATGATAAATGAATATTATCTGGCGCTGCGCCAGGATACGGGTACCAGGTGTTTCTTGTTGCATACCCCTCTTGGCTACTTGGACACATATGCCGTCTGAACCAACGTATTATTCTTTTATTCCAATCTAGGAAGAAAAAAATAATAAAAATTAATTAAAATCCGTCCAAGTAAGTGGAATAGTTCTGCGAAGTCTTAAAAATTAAAATATTAAATCTTTTTAGCTATCATGAAAATTAAGAATACTTGCTATAGTACAAATTGATTAAGAAAATACTGGAATAAAATGTTTCGTCAACATCTCTATTTTTATGTACTAGCAAATACAGAATTTGAAAATATAAAGGAAAAACTCACAAGATGTGGAATTCGACAGAAAAAAAATTATAAGTTATATTTTTAATAGTAAGTACTACATTGACTTACCTTCCCAACGCCAGTAGGTTCTTTGACACCGAGCCGCCGGAGGAGTGCTGGTGGGGGTGGTGGCGGAGTGCGGTGCAACGCGGCACTGAACCCGCTGCCGCCTTCCTCCTCGCGCCTCCGCCTCTCTCTGTGTGGTGATCCACCACTGCATTTTGTTGTTGATGACCTGGTGACAAGGAAAACACTTTTAAGAAAGTTAAAAGATTTTCTAGCGAAACTTCGAAGTCAAGTTTATTTGTTCAGATAATCCAATACATGGAGTTCTTAATTGTCATTGTAAGGATGAATCTCTTTACTTAAAAAGTAAAATTAGTTATTTAAAACCCTCTTCTTGTCTATAAAATTATAATCTTGTTTGTACTGTACAATCATAAAGTTAAAGATTTCGAGATAAACCGTGCACAATAAAGCAAGATACTAACGATTCTAAGAAGTACGGAGACGAAACAAATATCTCAAAGGGTTTGCCCAAGCGAGAAGTAGGCTAAATTAAAAATGGAAGTGATACAGCAAACACTAAGGGAAGTGTATGTTTTAGGCATGGCAATTTAAAATCGAAACTTCTTTGGCGAATAATATTAACTTATGATGACGATTCAGTTGGTAGATTGAATAATGAACCTTAAGTTAATTTTAGTTCGTCGAAGTAGATTATAAATCGAAACTGGATTATTGTATTTTAAATTGATTTTGGTGATGATGATGATGAATCGATGTAGACATCGATTTTTAAACCACCCTTAAATTATTTGCAATTGAAAACGGAAACCGAGCACATTTATCGTGATCCGGAAACCCCTTAAGAATTCGAAGGCGAAATAAATGAACAGTACGTGATGTCTCGGCTGACCTTTTTACATTTTTCAAAAATTCTCTCCGCGCGTCAATACCGTGGAACATAAAGGGGCTTGCACACGATCCGGTGATGGATGGGTTTTACGTGACGACTGGCGACACGCTTCGTATTTTATTTTAACGCTGACGGTGTAAGTTCATCCCGGGAGAGGCTCAAAATTGAAAATTCTCTCAGTGTATTGGAAACTGCCGTGTTCCCGACGCGTGACGGCTTTATTGATCTGGATGCAAATAACTAGTTGTTTTAGTCACACCAAAGGAAGAAACGGAATGAACTCATGATCTATGAAAGCCTTTTACCCGTGAAAGGCAGGCAATATTTTTCGAGCCTTTGTATGTATGTATGTATGTCCATTTCTTTCCCACGCTTTAGAGGCTAAATGGCTGGATTCATTTTATCATTGATGTCGTTGAATTCATCTTAACTATGGAAATGACCTAGGCTATGTTTTACAGGCCAAAAGCCTACTGCAAAATAACTCAGCGATTAATGGCTATAAGGTCATTAGCAATCTCCCTGATATATGAAGCTATTGATTAAAACGTGTATATCGTTTTAATTAATAGCTTCATATATGAAACAGTCTATTACATAATATACAAATACAACATTTGTGCTATTACTTAACGCAACTGCTTTTAGGCAAGTAAAAATTTGTGGGAATAATCTGAATTTGAGATGCAACCTGCCAATAAGGAACATTTCTAGAATGTTATAGCGTACAATCGTTTAAACATACGTACTCAGTGTACAGTGACTCTCAAACATGTACATTTCACTCGACAAATACATAAACCAAATGTGTTGCAGAACAAAAAGTCAACGTAGTCATACGTCAATAAAACTGCCACGTCGTGAATAAAATTGCGACGTTTCTGACATGCAAGTCAACCCATACTTTTGATTCGAAATGTTTGAAATTTACGACCTAAAATCCACCTTGCACCAGCCGTTGCAACTGAAACTATTTTGATGGCGTGCTGTAGTCGCGTGACGTCGTCCATTGTTTACTGTGCTTAGAACTATTAACATTCTTATAAGGGAATGTTTAGATAGCTCTCGACTTGGTGGCAGGACGTTACGACCCTCGTTCCCGTGTGGTCAGATAAGCCGAATGGGGGTCGCGTTGACTAATTGAACGTGAGCCCATTGATTCGTTATATTTGAGAGATTAAATACATTTGTGTACTATTTAGTGAAACTGAGTTACGGGCAGTGCAGACTATTTAATAAACTATTGATAGTCACATTATTTGACATGTAAAAACAGTAGTAATGACAATTTTAACACCTGCATGAAAGTTTGTTCTACATTATTTTATTTTATAGGAGATATTACAGTAAATAGCAAATAAATAACAAAAACTTGTTCGTCCATCCATGAGACCAGTACTTGCAGCTTCGCTAGTTGCCGTATAAATAACAGCGAGCATTGGCAAGCGGTCACAGCATTGCATTTGTAACGCGGCTAGTTCCGGCCGTACATTTGTACCCGCTGGCGATAGCTAACTTGTTCGCTGTCGATATACTGCACTGCCAAAACAAGGCTATTCGTTTTGTGACTACAATAGCACTATTATCCGTCTGCTGTTTACGAACGGCTGATATGACTGCGTCTAGAATAACTCCTCTATTATCTCCCATAGTTAAGCTCTTACACACTCTAGGACTAAATTTGGGCTCTTTTAATCCTGTGAAATAATCCTCTGTCCATTACTGACATACTGCTATATTTAGGTTTTTCCTTTCAATGAAATCTAGTGCAGTCAACCACGGACCAAGTGAAGATTAGACTTGACACACTTTATACACACATATTTTCATACGATCATTAATTTTTAATGCACCTATTGTTGTTTCAGAAAATAACACATACACACACGATGAAATTATATGTATATATATAACCACAAAAATCTGATATTAAACTACAAATCTGAGAGATTTCTCTACATGTACGTAGATATGAGTTTCTAATAAAACAAATCATCTGTATGTCCACTTCAAGCAATACGTATCAGCAGTCAAGTTGCTGTCTCAGGAATGAAAACAAAGCAATTTAGTTTTATTTCTAAAAGTGCAACATCTTTATGCTTAATATTATACATTTTTGCAGTTTGGTTCTTAGAACTTTGGTTATACTTTAAATATCCAGAAAATGTATCTACATATGTGTCCACAGGAAATAAAAAACAAGTTAAGACGACAAAGGAAATATGGTTTAAGCGAAATTTTCGCACGGTAGGCTTCGGGCAATCAATCCGTCTCGGCTGGCTCGGTGGCCATCTTGAGTGAATGGAAGAGGATCGATCCATGAAAAGAGCATATTTGGGCCAACCGAACGGTCGCCGACCAGTCGGTCATCCAATATATCGCTGGAAAGACAGGGTAGAAGCTGACCTGTGCGAGCAAACCAGAAATTGGGGGAAGACTGCAAAGGACAAAAACCAGTAGCGATGTACCGGAGACCAAGATTTTCGACCGTCAATATTCATTATTTATAATAGGTATAGATGACGCTGTAGTCAAACCAGCCAGTACCTTTTAAAAATTCAAGTTAGTATCTCGTCAATTCCAAACTTATTGATGCTCTTGAAGATAAGAATTTCCAAAAGCCTCCCTTCGCAGCAGTCTATTACGTTTATATAGACTATCGCTTTGAGGCGCGGTTTTCAAGGTGTATGTCCCTCGTGCACTTAAGCGTAATGAATGTATCGTAGATATCGGTACGGAGGTAATTGACGTGGGACTGACCGATCCTTGGAGAAATAAGAGTGTATTGGATAAAACAGTAGAGGATATTGTTTTCAAAACAAACGTGATTGTTAGAAATGAAAAGATGTTTGTTTCCGGAGAGAATACTGGTTCCATTTGAAGTTTGTTAAAATAGAATTTTGATTTGACGTTTCATAAGAAACGTGTCAAGTTTGAATTTATTTAACGGTTGAAGATATAGTTATCAAAATTAACAGAGAAATCAAAGATTTTATTGTCTGATAATAATTAGCTTATTCAAGTAGGGGTTTCTGAAACAGATTTTTGATTTTTTCTATCGGATAAGCGAATAATTTTAATGTTTGCTGATAAATTTATTATAAATACTGTGGATTTAACTATATACCTATAAGCTGGTAGCTATACTGTCGGTATGAGTTCTTCGGTATATTAAGGACATTATGACAAGTATCCACAAAGTTCCTAAGTATATTTTCATAAGTATATTTTCTGAACAATTTATCAGCAAATTGTGGAACAGGCTCGTATGCAAATTAAACATTTAGACAGATACAAACGAAACATCATAATGCAAGAGTAATAAGCATCACGCTTGTAAAGAACATCTATTTAATAGCCAAATCAATGAATCGTTCCTTTGTTTTCAAGCTGATCAAAACTATGGAGCATATCTCTCTGATCTCTTGTCCGCTTTCATGTCATCACAATAAAACGGCGTTCGCCAGCAAATAAAAACAGGACAACAAATGTGAAACGCCGAAGATAGAAATCTTGCAATTTCAAAGGATGTTTATGCCCCTATGATGTCGTTGATTTCACGGGCCGGTGGTCTCGCTGAAAACAATCCTGAAAAGGTCGACTCTTGACATTTGATAGAATGCTCTTCGGAGCATGAATAAGGGGCTTGTTTTACAGCTGACGGATAACGGAACAAAGCGATGAAATTTTTTAGTTAATATCAAAGGGATAGCAAACGACCATGCAGTAAAAATGATGTTATGCTGTAACTGTTGCGCATTTTCTTATGATTTTTTTGTCTAATTGTATGTTTAAAGTATATATCCGTAATTTTGAAATAGTTATCACATCCTGTATGTTTAATTGGTGCTTATTTTTTATTTAGATTTAGTTCGATTTTAGTTAGCTCAGAATGTATAACATCTCATTTACAGCTTTTACAAAACGAATATCAAACGGAGTGAGACAATGAAAGATAGAAAATTAATAGTTAGAGAAATATATGCATTAAGAACCAAAAAAAACAAATTAAATTATATTACATTTAAAAATAGTTAACAATTCTTAGGCGAAATTGGAATGACTACCGTCATTGGGCAACATGGTTACAGACCAAAGTAAAATTGGAATTGAAATTGAGATATTATATCCCATTGACCTGTTCATTTTGTTTGTGCTGTCTGTTTATATTGCCTTTATATATTACTCTGCTCTCATGGCCGAGTTTAATATGATAATGATAACGATGATGTTGACAAAGCTCAAGTCTAGATATCATTAGAAAGCAAATTGGCACTCGCTTGTAATTTTCTCGCTTTCGATAGCACAAGTCGGTAAGCCGAGCCGCCATTTTGATGCCGTGCTCTTTATTTTGTTTGAATTTCTTTTCAATATACCCTTTCTAAACCTCGAAGGTTAGACTTCTTGAGGCACGTCAGGACATTTGCTTTGAAATTTCTATTTCTCTGATATTATTTCTTACATTTTCTGTTGCTAATTTAAAAAGTCACAGTTGGGTTAACTGTTGTGACAATTTTCCTGCTGTAATTAAGTTTGAAAATGACTCATTGTCGACGTTAAGGACACCTCATCTATAGATATTTTTGCTTCTGTTTTGTGTTAAAATGTAACGCTCTTATACTAAAATGTATTCTCGTATGAAAACTAAGGCAAAAAATAAACACCCCTAATATTTTTTTATTTAATTCTATTTATTTGGCATTCGAATAGTTATCACTTATATAACGATTGTTTAATAAACAACAATGAGCATAAATTTTTGCGAGTTCCAGTCTGAAAAATTGCCAAAAGTGGACATTGTTTCGTTAGCCTTCAACGATTGATTAACCTCGGTTTCTGTATTGACTTTGAACTCCATCGCGTGACGTCAACGTCAATTAGAGCTCACAATTAATTCCCAACCGTTTAACCGCCATTGCACATATTTTCAGATTCATTACGCCATAATGGCGGTAAACAGCGATCTAAACGTTTTATTTACGTTCATGAACCGAATCGTACGAATGCCGCGTTTTTTGGGGCGCCATAAATAAATTATAAAACGCGGAATGTAGGTGGCAATATTATACGGTAAATAAATAATACATTACGTTGTGGTATTTGTGTGGTGAGGTGTTGCATATTGAATGTAACATGGGTGTCGGTTTCGAATAAATGACGCCCGTTTTATTTATTCGTGTAGATGAAGCGTGTCTAACCTGACTGGTAAACTAAGGAGCAACATCGCAACAGGATGGGAAGGAGTCCGCTCATTCTTCTCATCCTGTAACGGTGCCTCAGTCGGCATATCCTCGGAGTCTATTAGTTCTCAAAGGGTTAAATGATTCCCATCTTACTCTCCGAAGTAACACTAGACTACTAGACTGGGTTAGACTGGTAATCGAACCCAAAACTCGCGTGACCCGGATTGTTTCCACGCGGATCGAAAATTTCATAAAATATTTTGTCAACATTTTCCTTGTCCTGATACACAAGTTAAGCGCACAAAAGTTATTCACGCACGAAAAACAAAATATCAGTTTGGACAATTTTTTTTTGTGTTTTAGGCTCCGAGTCTAAATTATTCCTCAACGCATCTTTGCTTGACCTAAGTTACTGCTGGTCTGTGTCAAGTATTGATAACAGACTGTATGCCTGCATGATAGGCATAAAAAATTTTGCGATTTTGATTTTATTGTAAAATACTATCGTAAAAATTACCATTAGATCTTTATATTTGGACAACATGGGTCTTGAATACTATGAACATCGCTAAGGGAATACTGTACATGAATTATCAGATCCATGAAAAAAATGTAAACTCATTATTAATATTCTGTCGGGATTTAAACGCAGAAAAGGGCGAATCTCTGGAGGGCGAAAAGTCACCAAAGTAAACTTTAGAATCCAGCTTAAAAGTGCTCGCTAACCACTTAGGCCACACGTCACCTTACCACTAGCAACTAGGATACCAAGCCGTCAACAAAACTCGGAATAGAAACTGGTTGTTCTATTATATAGAAATCTAATTGTTTGCTTAATTAGCTACGTTCTTAGCACTGCTCTTTAATTGTCTTGAACTAAATCCACCCCTTAGCCGTTGCGAAGTTAATCGTCTCACAGAATTGTTTGACTGTACTTAGCAGAAACTTCGAAATCGAACTAGATATGTCTATTGAGCTAAAATAGGTACTAACTGCAAACTATTTAAGGGTATTTTAGCTGTTCGTTAAGAAAGCTTTTAATATATAAATGTAATCTTCAATGGATGTTTGTTAGTTTTTCACGCAGTAACGGTTAAACGGATTTGGATGTAATTTAGAACACAGACAATCTATAACCTGAATTTACACATAATATACTGTTTATCCCGGTAACGTGTCCCTAGTTCTATAATAAAGATAAATATAGAATGTTAAATTATTTAGCACTGCTTTTTAATCGACTGTGAGCTGAATCTACAACTTAACTGAGAAGTTAATCGTCTCACAGACTTAGTTGATTGTACTTAGCAGAAACTTCGAAATCGAACTCATTATGTCTATTGAGCTAAAATAAAATAGGTACTAACTGCAAACTACATATTTGAGGCTATTTGAGTTGTTCGTTAAGAAAACATTTTAGTATATGAATGTAATTTTCAACGGATGTTTGTTAATATTGAAAAAAAACTTCCTTAACACATATACTACCAGAAACTCGACACAACGATTTAAATAAAGTCCTCAGGTGTATTCTACATATTATGCCGTTAAAATATCGTAAACATTTAATGCTGTAAGCCCGTGAGCTTATCTGCACTTGAGGCGTTACAGTTTATGAACTCTGGAGCCCTGATACCGCGAATAAGATGGATTATGTACGTACACGATTTTATGCTTTGCTTGCCTGAGTCAATTATCTATACTTACATATAAAATTACACGTAGGACATTAAGGTAGGCAATACTCCTGTCATCAAGATTGACGAGTTCATCAGAAATGTACTGAAAGAGTCTGTTTCATACTGAAAATACGGACTTTAAACGTATGACTTAGAGAACTGGAATGTGTTCAATTGACGTATAAGTATGCTCGAGACAAATTATGTGAAAATGTGTGGGTATTATAAAATTTATTTATTGATTTCTTTGTTAACGTTCGCACGTACGTTTCTTGTCTAGTAACTTTGTATACATATTATTTTTTCTCATGTTAAGTGAATTCTGTAGTGTAATTCTTAGTGAGAAATAAATATCTTAAACCGTAATTCTGAACAATGTATGGTTTAGGCGAGTACGACCTTTGCATAATTAGAATTGAGGAATTGGAAATCGTAAAGGGTATTTTCTTGGATCTGCACTTTCTAATTTATTTTGGCAAGAACTGTAATTAACTTAACCTGTGACTTTAGGATTTATCATGGGACTGTGTTTTGATTCATTATTTGCTGTGATAAAATTCAACTTTTCTAAATCACAATTGCTTGGAATATTACCAAACGTCTTGTTTGGTCCAGAAAAATATTTAGTAAAATCACACTTACCTCGAATTTAAATTACATTTTAATACATTATGACAACAGCTGTGTTCAGTTACCCAATATTTCATGAATGTACCCAACATAAAATTCATTAATAAAAACATTTGCTCGGCAAACAGGCGTTGTTGATCGCTGCTAACATCGAGAGAAGGATGATCGATCAACTTGACTAATTATATTTATAATATGTACCCGCGACGGAAAATGATTTAAACATGTTTGTCCTCATGTACACACAACCCATTATAGCCTAAGATCCAATTGCATGTGTGTCCGACTCAAAGTATAATTTTATTTACAATATTAATGTATTATTAAAAGGCCACTAAGTGCAAGTCGGTCTCGCACACGAAGGGTTCCGCATCACCGAAGTATATGACAAATATTCATTTATATTCTTATTAGATATTTGTCGGCTAGTAGACATAGTAATATGCAAAACGTAAATTTGAAAAAAGAATAAAAGCTAATATAAAAGAGCACATTACGTGTCGACCGTATCACGTAAACATGCATAGAATGGAGCAAAGGGTTTACTTGTACTTTTTTTTCAAGCCCATCGTTTTTTCAAAACACTGACGACCTGCCGGCCGATAAAAGTTCATTCTCCTCAATATTAAAAATCTTAGGAATATTCTAATGAAAAATAGGGCATATTTTTTATCGTACGTGGACTAGTTATGTAAAAGGATACAGGTAATTATACCGACACCCTGTGAAATGTTGATCTTGCGTGTCTAATATACCCCTGTTTACTTGCTCCCGGCACTAAGCAAACTAATACAGACAGGCCTTGTTTAGTTTGGAATTGAGCATAATCTGTATGAACTTAGGTTATTTAGTTATATCATAGTTTAGTTTGTGAACTAGCAAGAATAAGTAGAATTAGGCGAGATCGCGTGATTATCTGGTCTGCTGTACCGCTTCTACTTGACTGCCGAAGAAAGCAGGGTAATGTTTTTCGTATGCCCATTATTGGCACGTTCTGCAGCTGTTATACTATGACGAATATTACAATAAAGTGTTAGATTCGTCTCAATTGTGGAACTGATATAAGTTATGTTTTGCCTACGTCAAGGGCACGACCCTAGTGGTAGTCGAGTATTTTTGGGTTTCAAATCATGAGTTATGAATTATATTGCTCAGTTCCCCGTTATCTGGAGCATACTCTTCAATGCTGCACTAAAGAATCGGTCCACAGGTTTTATGAATGTTTTCAATCCCCTCACAAAGACCCTATAAGACTTATCGACTGGTATAATTTGATAACAACCTATTTACTAGTATATGCTTAATGCGATCACCCATCCGACTTCCGAAAATACTGTAATTGCTTAACTTTGTAGGTTGGCTATACTTATTTAAAGAAAGGCTATATGCGCAATGATATGAATATCAAATGAAGTAATTTAATGCTGTTGAACTTAATTTATTTAACTTAATATAAGAGCATTTTATATTTAGAAATATTGCTCCAAGTTTTGCGATAACCTTAGTACAT
>DWNK01000237.1:0-12976 GCA_018250315.1 Hyalothyrus neleus pemphigargyra | reverse complement strand
ATTCTCAGATCTGTCATATGTCTTTGAGCGGCAGTGATCAATTAGTATCAGGTGGATTGCATATTCGTTGTTTCTTCATTAAAATTAAAAATATTAAAAATGAATGCATTTCAAAGCCGCAAAACTGATCAGACTTAGCAAAGTGTTCCATTAAGCTATTAAAGTTTGAGTTTCAAACGGCTCATAACCTAAATTCTCCGTAAAGCGGATCTCGTTGAATTAACTAAGCAGCTTACATTAAGCTAAGCGATTGATCCCGAGTGTCGTAATAACTAGTTTATCGATATAAGCACTATAATATAAGCGGAGTATAAGCTTGGCCGCGGCAACCATAGAACTAAAGGTGAAAGAGCGAAAATCTGCTCCTCGTTAAACTAATGCCTCTTGTGCTCTATCGGCTTAGAGGAAGTAATTTGCAGTATACTAGTAGCACGATCCTCTAGAGATATTTAACGTTCTTTTCGATGTTGAACGTTTTGACGAATTATCCTTGGGTTAAATCATTTATGATATTGTGGCATTTCCCGATATAATAATGTGAGATTAAGTTATACCAAATATTTATTGGATCAGTTTATTAAAAAAAACCAAACGCAGTTATAGATTTCTAATTAAGAATTGCGGTTCCACTCCGGGGAACCAGGTTCGAGTACCAGGTCTTTTTATATGTTTAAGCCGAGTGGAGAGGCAGGTGGGCTACCTGATGGTAGGTAGTCTCCGACGCCTATAAATATTTGCAACTCCAAGGAAGTCGAGAATCAACAAGACTCGAGGTAGGCACAGCAACATTTTGGGAAGAGTGGGGGGAGAAAATCTCAGGCGTACTACGGAAATACGATAAGTCATGGGATGGAACCTTACCACCAGTAAAGTAGTTCAGTTTCTTAGGGTAAAATTAAACACCAACTTACTAAGATTGTATTTCAAAGCCGATCTTAGCAAAGTGTGCCATTGAGCTATTAAAGTTTGAGTTTCAAACTGTTCACTAGTTAGCTTACAATTAGCTAAGCGATTGATCCCGTTGTCGTAATAACTAGTTTATCGATATAAGCACCATATAAGCGGGATATAAGCTCGGCTTCGACGACCATAAATCTGGCGCCGAAATGCCGAAAATCTGCTCCCCATTACACTAATGCCGTCGTCTGTCTGTTAGACGGGCATTGTGCTCTATCGGCTTAAACGAAGTCAAGTGCAGTATTTTAAAGCCGTTTATCGACACTGGATGATATTTGAATACATTTTCTGTTCCATGTTATAATGTTTATGCAAAAGTCTTAGGTTATATATCAGTTATATGTCGGCATATGTCAGGTATATCAGGTAGTTTGAACATTACTTACTATTTGAATATAGGAACCTTGTAAAGAATAAAAGATCATGGCTTTAAAAATCGACGTAAAGCAATTCTTGTATTTCGATTGTTGGTACATGCATATAATTATAGACAGGATGATCGCCTTTGAGTGGAACGCGTATGCACAGCTAGAACCTCAGACATTCCAGTCCTGTCACCTGTAGAGGTCGTCTGAAACAATGAAAGGAGTAGTCTTTTCATTTACTTAGCCATTGAATTCATGTCTTGAAAATTAACATTAATTAGAAAAGGCAATAAATACAATGAAAACTACATAGGTGCATCTATAGAATGTTCTTATAAACGTGTGAATGATATATGTGTCCACATTTGGGCAGCTTGAGAGATTATGGCCTAATCTTCTCTAGGAGATTTATGGAATTATGAAGATTACCCCAAGCACAAAAATTCTTCTGGTGGTAAGGTCTTCTCGTGTGACTAGACTGGCTAACAACTACAATCTGGCTGGAGTCTATCGTCAATAGCGTACCTCCTCCCACCATTGCCATCCCTCCCATCCCATCATTTTCCCTTCGAAGCCGTCGATGATGATGATGATGATGAAGATCTTCCAACAGGTATCTCGCCTACCTCTCCGTGTGGCTTATACATGAAAAAAAAAACCAATAACATTTAAAATTTGGAACAGCTGTGATGATCCCCATCCCCCAATACCCGCTGTTCTCCGGCACGCTCTCGGAGCTGGGCCTGCGGCAAGCCAACTATTACCTCGACGAGGAGCACGGCTGGACGCTGCCGCCCGCCGAGCTGCGCCGCAGCTGGCAGGAGGCCAGCCGCGACAGCCGCGTCAGGGCGCTGGTCGTCATCAACCCTGGGAACCCCACGGGACAGGTCTGTTGCTTGGATAAGACATAAAGATCTCGCACAGAAATCAATTAGGCTACCGTACCGCGAAGCAGATAGTGTGACATGTGACCTGTTTTAGGATTCCGTAACTTTACTTAAGTTACAATACAATAAAACGTAGGCAACGCCACGAACAGAAGCTTATGCTGGCAATAACTCCTCAAAACTTACTTTTTACTACTACAACAAAGCATAGGTGGCTCGGTACGAACTGTGAAGCTTAAGTATCATATATGCACAGTTCGACCGCCACCCATAGACTTCTAGTTTAATTCTATCAAAGGTCGTAGAACCAAATGAATCAATAAAATTTTGCTACACTTCTCAAATCATCGTCTCGTAAAAATATTCTAAAGTGACTCTGAATGTAGGTTAAACAATTCCATGAACGGAAATTTGACTTGCAAACCTCGCGAATAAAACGGAATCTTTCCTCCATTGTGATCCAATCGCGTTGATTTAGTTTACATTGCTATTTGAGTCAATGAAAACAACAAATGCTGATAGTCCAGATAAGATGGAGCTTTTGGGGAATAGATGTCCGTCTGTCAGAACAATGCCTTCGTCGTCAACAGATCAGGACCTCTCGCGTCTTCATTGCCAGAGTAATTTACTTGCTTCGTGTAGCTATTGTCCTCCCAAATAAATGACTAGATTTAATTCAATTTGAATAATTTATTCAAACAGTCACTAAAGTATACAAGCTATAAATGCGGAGTTTAGAACTCTTATCATGATATTTCATGAGCACATAAAAGTGGAGCGGTTATTTTTATTCTAATTTAAATTCTATTACTAACGCAGTAAGACCTGAATTTGATATACGGTTTCTGTTTTTAATCTTAAAATATTTTACTCTGGGGTGGGTTTTTCATACATAAATGTGTATTATTGCCGACAGGTACTGACGAGGAAGAATATTGAGGAAATCATAAAGTTCGCGTACGACCACGACCTTTTCATCCTGGCTGATGAAGTCTACCAAGAGAATATCATTAGTAAACCATTTCATTCTTTTTAGAAGGTAAGTTATTAGAATTTAATGTTTTAGCCTAAGTATCCTTTCCACTTGTCCAGTTCAGATTAAGTGGTAATTGCCATCTCTTGTTATTTGAATCAAATAGAACGCGGCTTAACATGAACTCGCTAGGATGTTGTGCTCTAAAACTGTATTCCTTTTTATTTTCAATATTAAAATCGGGATCTTTCCATAAATTTCCGTTATTGAGGAAAATCTTGAAATAATCCCTAAGGACTGCTTCGTAGTGTTAATGACACAGACTTACTATTTTTTAACGTAAAATATGCAAATACAAATATGTAACTTCGTACAAAAATATTCTCTATCCCACTTTTTAACCATATCTCAACTACTGCGACATTTAAAGCTATCTATTGTCATTTTGTAATGAAAGAACAAAAAGTTCCATTATCTCATGATTAGGAAATCGTTTTCCTATCAATGTTCCAACATGTTTTAAAGATCTCATAAAGATTTTGGGATAAAATGTGAAATTCAATTTATGATTGCTATAGAGATTTTAATCGTATAAAGCTTTGTTCGTGGTTGCATGTTCAGTGCTCGGTGTGTTAACACCACATTATCCCAAATTATGATCATTATAATTATGCATGTCGAAATTAATGGTAATAATATTAATACATGTATTCAAAAACTTATATTATATAATATAATTATTTTTAATTGATAATTCATAGGATAATTAATTTTTGAATCTAGACCTTTTATAAAAACTGATCTACGATTTTAGAAATAAGCTGGAAGTGGACTGAATGAGAATATCGGAGTTGTGTTTGGTTGTGGATTGAAAGGATTTTATCACCATCACGAACCCATTACTGTTACACAGCTGGGATCGGGTAGAGACCTGATCTGCGAGATGATGATGAGAAGAGTCACAGAATGAAAAAGGATTAGGCATAGTCTACCGCGGTAGCGAAGTGTGGATTGGTTGACTTTACATACCTTTTTTTAGGACTCCTGAAAACATTTTTTCGGAATCCTAGGTATGTAGGTTTTCTCGCGATGTTTTCGTTCACTGTATAGCCGGTGATAAGTACTTTTTAATGTGAATATGATTTATTATATTTAATTGCGCGCCTGGTTCTAATCCGGACCCCCTACAGTGAGTCCGCAATTCTAAACCACTAGGCGGAATTACCTGACTAACCTGTAGGATGGACTAACTTAGTTTAAAATTTGCTTGGTCACTACAATGTTCGATATTTTCATACTGTATGTAGTACAAATATATATATTGAAAAATTGCAGCTATCAATAGATCATTACTTACTCCGCCCGGGATAGATAAGTATATATCATTCGCTTGCCACTTACATAGGCACGCCACGACGTTGTCTGGGTGACCTAAAAGCACTTTCATCACGCTTCCCGTTCGTTGGCGGCGTGATATCATCAATCATGTGGAACATTTTACGGCGCCTTAAAGCGCTCGTTAATAAATCATTCAACCCTATAATTCTTTCTAGTTATAGACCAGAGAGGAACCGGATCTATATCCTGTTCGTCTTTATTTCCCGCAAGAACGCAGTCTGAATAATTCATCAAGGGATTGTCTCCACGGGCGACTCTCTTACGGCGAGGTTGTCGTGCCGAATGTGTAAGTGAATACGTGAAGCTAAGAGTTCTCACGTGTGCTTCATTCAACAAACTTCGGAGACGAATATTTTAGCATTCCGTGTTACGTCGATTTAAAAGATATTGTTTTGCAAATCATTCATGTTTTGACTAACCGACCAACGAAATCGATACATGGCAGTTGTGTATTCTGTAATAGTTCCTAGTGTCGTTTTCTATTTTCATTAAAAAAATTATGCTCTTGGAAACTCAAGTAGCAGTTTCTTCTGTTCTCTTATTCTGGATAATAAGAAACGTTACTCAAAACATTTACTGATCACTTTTATAAACGTCATAGATGCCGCAAATGAACTAGGCAATGGAGTTAAACTAACTATCAAACTATGAAGAACTGCACCAGAAACGGCGATGCATGGAGCAGGCGATGTAAAACTTGGAACTTGTCCACCGCTAAGTAGCGTGCAGTGTTCTCAGACATAAGAAAAAGCTTCTATTTCAAGAAGCATTTGTGTAGCAATGTTCTAGTTATCTCGTTAGTTGTGTCTTGGCATATTCCAGTCTATAACCGGCTACTATATGTACAAGCTTCTACGATGACAGAAATAATATAGTCTAATATAATTTTAATTATTCCAGCCTTTCTGTGTATTAACCTTCTTCCACCAAGCTGTGGTGCGAGGACCATCGCGTGAGTCGTTGGATGATTGTAACAAGTGTTGATATTACCGTAGAAAAGAGGGAGCCATGTTGGCTTTTCCCACCCTAGAATATTAATTCACTTACAAAATTACACTATGTATAAGTTGGTAATGATAGGTACTGTTTAAAATTTGGCCAACCTTTGGGAAAAATCGTTGTTGAACAATATTATTCGAAACACCTAGCTGATACGGTTCCTTTCTATCTTAATACAATAGAATTAACAAACAGATTGTTAATGTTAATCTTAATGGTTTAATTTGTTTGACATTAATCATCAAAAAACTGAAACAAATCCTGGTAAATTGAGCTCTTCGAAATCTTTCATTCGATTCATGTCACATATACTCACAAATTATAGAGGACTTGTTGTCTTCGTGAGCAGTCGCATGTCCCTGCAACAATCGTTGTCAAGCTGTCAGTCAACCAGGCGCCTGCGTATGCGTCGTGATTGACGTATGAATTATGACCCCAATTTTATGTCTTAATGCAAATCTTAATGTTTCTCTTAGTTATGTATGTCAATGTTTCTGGAGATCATAAGTATGTGCCAACGAATTCACTTATAAGAAATTGTTGTTTTTTTTGTCATGTTTTGTCTCATATATTAAGAAATTTGGCAGCTCAGTAGATTAAAATTAATGTGAAACCATCTTTGATTTTAGCAAGAAATTATATACGTGTTAGAAATTAATTATCACTTGTTTTAACGGTGAAGAAAATGTGATGAAATTCACACACCTGTAAATTTTACATAATGTTCTTACAGGTGCGTGAAGCCTACCAATCTTAACTTGGCAACGTGGTAAATTTTGCCCTAATCATTTTAAGAGGAAACAAATAGCAGCAGTTATACAGAATGGGGTGGTTATTTATCACTTCTGTGTCAAAACTTAAATATAAATACCTTCATTAACTTCCAACCGTTGTATTCATCAAGACTTGCCAATCGGAATTCAATGGCCGAATTGCGACATTGGGTCGTCACTGTCAGTCGGGCAGGCGCCGCATCTTTGTCCCTTGATCGACGCGTGAATCGAGCTGTGTGGTCGCTCAGCGCCGGCACGTGAGCAGAGATCCGTATTGAGCAATTACAGCGACTGTTTGTGCCGAATTTAACAGGCAAACTGTTTCTTATACGTTACTCATGCCCATTTGATTGTATAGACGAAGCTATCAACGTGAATCCCTTTTGTTCCACTGTTGGGTTCAGGTCTTCTCTTAGAAGAGAAGGATTAGGCCATAATCTAGCAAGCTGGCTAAGTGCGGATTGATAGACTGTAGTTTTACGTTTAGTGGAAGTAGTATAAGAATCGATCCAGTAAATTTGACACTATCTACGTCGTCGTGCCGGCACTGAATTGTGTCTGTTATGCAGATTTTACCAGAGGCACTAGATTAATCGAAGCTGCTAGTTTTAAATGAAGAAGGGCAATGGGTATTATCATTATGAACTCAGGTCTCAGTCTCATGTCAGAAGAAAAGCAAGTATTAGGCCCTAGTCTGCTGGCCAAGCGTGGATTGGCGGACTGAGACATTACTAAATAATCAATAGTAGACAAATTGAGTCTCTTCCTTAAAAAACTTGATTTACAGCAGTATACTCGGCAATTTATTCTGGTTAGACCGTTAAAGCATTGTGGCCAATATCCATGGGCGGTGGTGACTATTTACCATCTATTAGACGGCCCGACCTCTTCGTTAGCCTTATTCATAAAAAATATAATTTTATCGTATGCACTCGTACCTTTCTTTACCCGGAAAATTTGTTTTACCTAGAATTAATTATTAGGGAATGTCATTTCTTATCGGGCGTGCATTGACCAATGTGCATATATTTAAACAATAGTCTGTTAAATGCACATTTGTTTATAAATGTTGCTAGATGTAACATTTTGAAAAAATATTACATATTCATAAAATATCTTACCTATCGAATAAAGCGCGTACAGGTGTGCATTCAAGAAGCGTGCTAAAGTCGCGTCATTGTATAAAGATCCACATCTGTACAGATATTAAGTAAACTTTAGTTGATTCAATGATTGAATCGTCAAGCTGGTGCCCGTTCCGTGCGAGACTGAGGCCGGATATTACCAGATATTCCTTTAGTCCCAAAAACGGGGACTTTGAGCAATATTTTTTTGATAAAAATACCCTATATCCTTTTTGGTACTCCCGACCTGACTCGGACCTTACAAAATTTCATGACGATAGATTGAGTAATTAATGCCTGTAATGCTCTTATTACTACGTAAATTACTAATTACTGCGTAAGATTGAAATTCATAATTGCTTTATATTATGATATTTGAAAAGAATTGACAGATTTTGCTTTGGATGCGCAAGCGTTAACATAGCGCGAGTGAGATTTTCGTTTCTAGGGGTAAATATCTTTCCCTTTCTTGCACAAAAGAAATCCATGTATAATCATTAGAATCGACTAGGGAGCTTGTTTATAAAGTCAATAGAAAGGTAGTTTACAAAGAAAATAATAGCTTCTTTACGAGCGCGTTTTGTAAAATGTTCGCCGGTGGGAGGAACGGACGGACAACAAATGCGCAGAAAACATGCAACTTCCGTCCGTGTAAGGGCAACTTGTAATATATCGATGGGATTTAATATAGCAGCAAACCTGAAGTCTACTTATTGGCTCAACATGAACATCTGAAGCTAACTCCAAATTGAACTAGAGTCCTCCGTTAACTTGAATTCTTATTTTTCTTTCTTTTTTCATCTGTATCTATTTACGTCACACAAAATCTCACCTGAGCGCTATAATATGAGGCTATTAAAATAATAAAAATAAAAAAAATTGGGTTGTTGAGTAAAGGAAACCATGTAGGTACAATATTTATAAAGTATCCCATCTACGAATGCATTTCTATACACTTGAGTCGCGTATCTTTAGATTTGTGAAACAAATTGACCTGAATACTGAAATCGATTTCCTGTGCAAGTATGCACACCCTCCGGTGTTTGGTTTCTTGAGTCATTTCCAGCAAAATTATTTTTATTTTGCAATCATATTTCTGGGATAAATGAACATAATATAACAACCAACAAATATGAATCAGAGGCAATAAGTTAAGAGTAAGGCTTTAAAGGCCATTTCTATACCTATGTCAACCAGTAAACAATTTTTTGAAGCCCCAGTATCTCAGCGGTAGTTAAACACAAAAAAGCATACCAATTGCTTGTATTTTTTTAGTTATTTTTCATCTTACATTTTAAAAGTTAGAGGCCTTTTTTCACTACTATTACTGTCTTATTTTATTAAACTTAAATTTTTTCATCACTCAGTTACATTATGGATGCCAATCTCTATTTATTTTACTACATCAAAGTAGTTTAAAAGGCTAACGTTTTTAGCAATGTGAGCTGCGAAGCTAAATTGCTAAAAACTTTAAACATATAATTGTTATTATGTTAATCCATTAATAACATGCGGAATTACCCAATTCCGATGGCCTCAGATCACACCTCCATGCACTCTTATTTCTCATGCACCAATGTCCTAGCCGGCCCACATCGGCCTACATCCAACTTTCGATTCCTCAATGCCGATGCGTTCAGCGATCGAGTTTGTACTTGGGTAAGAGATAAATGTGAAAGAAATGGAGTTGGGTGTTAATTATCTCGGTGACATTGTAAGCAATTAATTCACGTATCTATGATACAATTAATGATTTCTACCGCATATTACATATACAGACTAATTGGATTTGAGATATGGGAACCGATTTTTACGGATCTACTAAAACTGTTCCTCGGTAAAAGGTTACCGAGGAACTGAAATTCGCTTACGAATTTCGTATTAATATTTTTTGTCATTTCGACCTAACTGCCTGACGTGAAATACTTACGTGGCAATCCTTTTTGACTCAGAATTACCTCAGTAAAAAATAAATCCATTTTGAATTAGCACTACCCACCGAATTTAAATTTATTATTAGCGCTACCAATGTTCATGTCCCTTTTTCTTTGTTTGCAGTGTTACTAAGCGAGGCGATCCTACCGGACGACACGCTGGAGGACAAAACGTTGAAGATCACGGACTTCGGCCTCGCGAGGGAGGTGTATAAGACCACCAGGATGTCGGCGGCTGGCACGTACGCTTGGATGCCACCAGAGGTCAGTTGCTGTGTTTAATGATTGCTGGGAAATCGACGCTAAAGAATAGGCGATATATTCAAACAAGATTTTTTAAAATCGGTCCACAATTGACGAAGAATTCGTTGAGCATAAAAATATACCGAGTAGATAAAGTCGAACATAGAGCCTCCTTTTTAGAAGTCCGTCGTGAACCAATTTTTCTGTTTCGGATGTTTCATCATAGATAATGTCGGTCTCTACTATTGATTGCATGTGCAGCGCCAAAGGAAGAGTTGAAGAGTCTAGGAAATAGATACAGTGTTACCCTTGATTGTTCACCTTATAATAAATTTGATATCTTCTGCTACTAGAAGAAAACTGCTTCCTACATAGCCGCAATAGGTGGCGGCGGTGCTACTGCAGTCAAACAATTTCACCACCTCATCTCTCAACGCTCGCATCATATAAGATATACTATACAGGATATATTGTCTTAGGTATACCTACCACATATCATCACAAAACTTTATATTGAACATATTATAACAATAGTTCTTCTATAAATCTTACTTTTTCTTTTGAAAGACTCATTGTGGCTGGAAAAATGTCCCACTGCTTGGCACGTTCTTATAACTGGGAAAGGTCTCGTACATAAAAATTCCTATTGACAATACGCAACAACAAAATTACAGGTGATAAAAAACTCGACGTTCTCCCACGCGTCGGACGTATGGTCGTACGGGGTGCTGCTGTGGGAGTTGCTCACCGGCGAGACCCCTTACAAGGGCATCGACGCGCTGGCGGTTGCATACGGCGTCGCTGTCAACAAGCTCACCCTACCCATCCCGAGCACCTGTCCGGAGCCATGGCGAGTGCTCATGGAAGGTAAGGCATACACAAAGGCGGTTTAGCTAGGTGGTAGGCTAGTGTGGTGTTGGTTTTAATGACAACAATATACTTCAATATATACTACTGGTTTTTTTTTCTATTTTATTTTATGTAGCATAAAATAACCCCGATCGATATCAATCAACCTTACAGCATGCTGGCATTCGAATCCCCGGGAGAGGCCGCTGTTCCCCGAGATCCTCGAGCAGCTGGAGCGCATCGGACAATAGGAGTTCACTCGGGCTCCCCACGAGTCCTTCCACACCATGCAGGACGGCTGGCGGCTGGAGATCGAGGAGGTGCTCCGCGATTTAAGGCGGAAAGAGAAGGTAAATACAACTAGCAGGTTCCAGACGTGCCAATGTGCTGGCAGTCTCAAATCGAAATAAAATACAAAACTTGTATTATTTTCAAGTTTAGAGAACCTTCCAAGTAATAAAAAGCTTTAAAAAATACTACTGTATTTTTACATGCTTTAGATCATAATATGGGTGATTTGTGTACAAACATTTGCCACTTTATGTTGAACCCATTACACTCTAAAACTTGTGAATAATTAGTCTTCGAACGTGTCATAGTGCGTTGGGCATGTCGCAGTGTGGGGAACAATAACATGTGTTACATACTAATACTAACGTGTGAATGTTTTCCTTGACGCTTGCACAGGAATGCAGAACTATAGAGGAGGTTAGTGTGATCAATGATTGCTTTAGATCTATGGAATGCATGTCTATAAAATCATTAAGGCATCTGTTAGAAATCCTTATATTCGCATACAATTTAAAGTATCAGAAAATACTTTCCATTATTATGGTGGCACTTCACCAATCTTGTAATACACCCGATGTCCTTGTTAGGCTTACAAAATAAAATTAGATCACCGATCAATAAAATCACCACCTGCCAATAAATTCATTTATTCATCCCTTGAACTATAGTTATAAACGTGTCAGATGCTGTTTTATCCTAGTGGTTGTAAATGGTTTTGTTTGTGTTGAGCTTTTATGTGCGTTTTTTAGTACCCTTTTATTTAACATTTAAATAAACACCTTTATGAAGCTACTATAGAAGAATTTTATAATATATTGCGTTAATTGTTACTTGTATTTGCTATTTTTATATATTTTGTTTTTAATATGAATCTTACAAGAAATTTTCGTACATCGTAAACTATTTCTGTATGACAAAAACAGCGATCTATTGCTGGTAGAAAGTAGAACTAATCAATAATCTATATATCTATTAATAATCTATTAGAATCATGGTATCTGCAAGCTCGTTTGTTACTTTTATTTGACAAAAATACCTCCTCCTCAGGAGCTACGATGTCGCGAAGAGGAGCTGACGCGTGCGCAGCTGCAGCAGCGGCTGCTTGAGCAGAACCTGGCGCAGAAGGAGCGCGAGCTAGAAATGCGAGAGATCGACCTGGCGGCGCGCGAGCTGCACATCCTCATCTTCGCGAGCAACATGTCGCACACGCAGCCGCCGCAGCCCAACAAGAGGAAGGGTGGGTAGAGGTCCTCCACGTGCTCCCCGAGCACAGCCTGGCGCAGAAGGAGTGCGAGATTGGCCTGGCGTCGCAATTTATCTCGCAATCCAAAAAGATCGAAACCATCTTTTTGAAATTAGCTTTAGTGCCTGGAACAGAAAGGATGACAGAAGTATGGGTAATTGCTGGTGGTAAAGTCCTATCGTGTGATCTGATTGGTTACTCGTGATAAGGTGCCATAGTGCGATCTGACTGGCTAGCAACCGCCCTCAAATCAGAGTTTACCATCACTAGCGACTTATCATATTCCTATGCGTGTGTTTGTAGGTACATAAAAAAAACTTTATAGTAAGTACCACCACGCGATTGTCACCACCGCGACAGTCAAAAGAGTCGATATGCTACACCGGCTTTGAAAAAGAATTCTCTCCGTGCGGTTTTAAACATTTCTATTGGCATTATCTTGCTCTAACATCCACTGTATCTCATTCCAGGCAAGTTCAGCAGAATGAAGCTCCACAAGAAGGACACGATCTCCTCGCCGTCGGACTTCCGGCACACGTTGACTGTGCGGCCGGCGGACGACGAGTCCTCCGTCAAACAGCTGGTGGCCGTCGCTAAGGACACACCGCCGGGGTCCCCCGCCATCATGAGGGCGATTGCGCGTAAGTAATATTGATATCGAATAATATATTAAAAGTGATTTAAAATCAAAATCTTTATGCAATCGCGAGATTAACTTATTAACTTGTTCTACTTTTGCACCAAACACTGTGAACTCAGCAAGCACATCGACCTCTGCCACAGGAGATGCTATAGCGTACTACGCACCATAATGACTTCGGTGGTCCCACACACGTGTCTGGAGTGAAGCGTACCTGTTAACAACTAATAAAATTCAAGTTTCTTATTGTATTTAGCATAGCTCATTCTTTCTACTTAACGCCTGTATTTAAGGTTTTGA
>DWNK01000236.1:0-12983 GCA_018250315.1 Hyalothyrus neleus pemphigargyra | reverse complement strand
GACACCTTCGACTACATTCTGTCAAAATATTTTTAGGTTCTGATGAAGGTCCACGGAGATACAGAACGGAACTCCTCGGAACGGTTATAGACTCCAAACAAAATAGAAGGCCTACTGATGTTGACTACAAATGTTATTCCAGAGAATAAGGCAGAACGCCTCCGCTTTATCTTCCGGGATTTCCCCTTCAAAGCAAAACGTAACATTGCAACATTGGTTAGAGTAGTGTTATGGTGGCGCAATCATTATCATTAAAATTATAATCTTTTAAACTTATTAGGTAAATTTATTGCATAAGTAGATATTTTCACCTCGTTAAGGTAGAAAGGCCGAATTTAATTGTATTTCAGTAAGAATGGCAGCAGGCTTTTGTATTATTTAGAAAGTTAATACCACTTTTCGATCTACATAAATTTGAAGAATAAAAGTATTTAAGGCTATAGCAAATCGAGTCACAGACGTGGTTCGAAACATAATTGGGGAATGTTGGGGAAGTTTGCAATGGTGCTGGAAACATAATGTAAGTTGGGCCGTTAAGTGTAACAGCTGCATGGTTGCCGGGAAGAAGCGATACCTGCTCGAATTGACCCCGAATAAGGTATTGGGCCGCGGGCTGGGGAATTTAGAAAAGCTTTGACGGTATCAAGAAAGAGAAATTCTCAAAGTGTCTTATAATAAATTGATACAAGAACAGTTTTGCGAACTGAAAAGGAAGTTAGTAAAATTTCCGTGAAACCTTTTATTGAAAGATTTCTTATGGAACTGTACGTCCGGTTATATCTATAATTTCTTGTTTGTTGGTTATCTGTCCACCTAAGTAGTTGTAGATTATAGGCATTTTAAAAAAATGCGTGTGTATACTAGTGTACACCACACGTAAAAAGTGAAACTTCTTCATGACCTTATTTTTCGAAAAATGATCTACCATATGCAACTTTACAGAAATTGGTTATATAAATTTAGATTCGTATTACAAAACGCAAAATAGTCACTTTAAAATCAATTCATAATATGATTCTTGTACAATTCATATTGTGCAATTCGTCATTTCACAGTTTTCTATGGAGTTTCGTTAAATAGTTCACCAAAATAGGAATTGCTAATATGTCAAATAGCAGATTCGTTAGAAATTACTCAACAACAACGTCATACAATTAATTTTTGTATTATTTGTGTAATTAAATTGATAAAGACTGATTTAAGCATTTAAGAAAACTTTTTAGACCACTTTGATATTACGTGTTAGTTACATGTGAGTGATATTTTGAAATGCCGGATTCAGAGTTTGTCGGAATTTATAGACTAAATAAAAGTGTGTATCGCGATCTAATTTTAGGTTGTTACATAGATAATATACTGATTATACCTTAAATTATTTATTGATAAATAAAAAGATGGCGCGTAACGGAAAACTGTGACACTAACCGAAAAATGTGACGGTAAATGTTTTCCAACGCCAAAGAAGTTTTACTTCAATAACAATAACAACACTTATTGCCATAAAATTACACAGGTACAATAAAATACATTTCACACAAACATTTACATGGTAAAAAGAGTTGACTCAGCCTGTCTGACTCGGAAAGCGACTCACGAGTAGCGCTGTTTTTCAGCCGTTCCTGTATTCCCTGTGATGTTATGCGGGATATAAGACCGCCAGCCGCTATTAAATTTATAATCAGTTATTTAGTGCATATAATACAACTACAAAGGTGTATTTTATTACAAACCAAATACATAAAAAAAGAATAAAATTTTGCTGAAGTTCTTTAATTCAATTTAATAGTATGCAGTCTGTCCAGTGTACCACGGCGCCAGAGGTATTAAAGTATAGGATGTTAGACTTTATGCATCTCATCCAATGATTACGTTAGTCAGTCATTACAATATTAACGTTAAACCACTGAGAAACTTTTGAAACTGGTGGTCATAGTTAAAAAATGGCAGGTTACCGTATTTTTTGTTTTAGTCCTAGGGTTTAAAATGGAGTTGAAAATCTAATAATACAGTAGAAAAAATATCCGGTGTTAAAAAATTGTCTATTTATACATAATATAATATAATTTTTTTTTTGTTTTTTACCTCAGAACTCCGAAACCCTACCGATTTCAAAAATTTTTTTGAGTTCGGATATTGGCTATATCCGATTCAAAAAAAATTTTACCCCGCTCATCCCCCTAGACATTTAAGGTGTAAATCAATACTTATTATTAATCAAATAGATATAACTGTAATAATAATAATAACATAACAATTATAGAATATTAAGTGACGCATACATACGTGATATTTTTTTCAAATCACAATACTCACATCATATCGTGCACAAATTTATAAGCTATAGTTTATTAAATTAAAAATAAAAATTATAATATTACTTATTTACTTATTAAAAGGAATATCGATATTGCGCCACAAATGAATTTACATAACGCAGTATGGTTAATCAAATAAATAACGCAAATTAAGAGGGGGCGCTTGATTGAGGAATCAACCAATTCAATGTCAATTGGAAAAGTGACCATTGTTATTAGATTTTCGTTGTTTGTTTATAACAAACATTTCCTTGAATGACAGCCGTGCAATTCCTTATTTAAACGTTACTGAAGTTTCGTAGCAATGTGAGTAAACTAAGCACCCAAAGGATGTGAAATTATTAAATATTGCGATTTCTGCTTCGGGGATTAAAGCTCGCATCCTTGATTTTTTTTTAATTCAAATACGTTAAATAGTACTTTTCTCAGCATTAATATTAAGTTATATACCCATTACTGGCCCACTGCTGGGCTGAGGTCTCCTCTCAGAATGAGAAGGATAAGGCATAGTCTGCCGCGCTGGCCAAATGCGCATTGGCAGTCTTCAAATACCTTTTGAGATTTTTTTTTACTTATATGTACCGAGTAACGTATGGTTCTTCACTATGTTTTCTTTCACTGTATAGCAAGTGATACATTTTTTTATGTAATAGCCAAACGAAGAGGCAGGCGAAATACCTGATGCTAAGTAGTCACCTCCGCCTATGAACATTTGCAATTCCCAAGAGTATATTTTAGTGCAGATTCGTGGAAGTAATAACAATAATGCACTGACACTAAGCATTCATTAAACTCTATCATTTTGTATGGAAAAAACAGACTGAGAAGGAAAATTAAATACCGTTTCATTAACGGGATCATAGTACCAGGAAAATGACTAACGTTGATAAATTTGCAATGGAGCAAAAATGTTCATAACCGGGGTATGAACTGTTTCCTTGTATGAATGTGTTAATCAATTTTTTGCTAATAACAAAACCATTACAGGACATATCTAGGTATTGTCGATTCATGTATACATTCACATACAATAGAGGGACAGGCCCGTGACATGTTTACGTAGGTCAACAATGAATATAGGAGAACACCCATTAATTGAAATTCAATCGTAATATAAGTCTCTTACTTTTGTAGTTACAAACCTAATTTTGCAGTTAGAATGTTATTCTATACATTCTCCTATACGGAAGAACATGTCTTTCGACTACAATACTACGTTTGTTTATGGTTTGTTCATTTAGCGTTCAGTAAAAAGAATGATATCACTAAAGCTCGTTAATAGCTATAATATGAAACAAAACAAGAATAAAGAAAATTAGTTGACAAACTCTTGTAACATGTGACTTGTGAGCTTGTAGCGTTATACGTATGAGCCAAACGAAGAGGCAGGTGAGATACCTGATGGTAAGTAGTCACCGCCGCCTATGAACTTGAAACACCAGAGGTGTCGCTAATGCTACGCCGGCTTTGAAGAGAAAAAAAAATGCGATACGAAGTACGGGAAGGGTGGGAAGAGGGGCTCTAGCTCTCGGGTGCACTACCAGAACACGTATACGGCCTGAGGGTGGTCGCTAGCCAGGTCACAGGACACACAAAGGGACCTTATCACTAGCGGGATACTGGATTAGGAATTGTTTTCCTAAAAATGCGGGATACTTTCGCTTTTAGTCCTTGCGAATGAAGTAGCAAGCAGATGTTACTTCTTTAAAAAATGGCTTAACCTGGAAGTAATCACCAATTTGTAATGGATTGTAATGCAATCAATTGTATTTCTAATGTATTTATAACCTTTAGTGCACCAAGCGCCTTACTTTACTGGTCGCTGTGACAAATTAGGTTTTGGGCGATGGTCGTTCTCAGTTGATTAGCCATGTAACAAAGGTCACTTTGAGTTATAAGGTACGTAATTAGTGTCCGCAAAAAGTAATTGTCAAGGCAAGGAAAGGAAATGCATTTAAATTTATTTGTCAATTGAAAGGAACGAAATTGCATAATAATGGGCTTAGTTTGACTGTTGGTGAAACGTGTGTAAGGTTAAATTAACTTCCGTCCGCAAGTTTCTTAGGGTTTATGAATGAAAAATATATAGCCAATTAAAGTTCAGTAAAATGCAGTTTTGAATTATGAATGAGGTGGCTGTCAAGGTCTTTTTAATTGTATGAGTTTTAAACAAGTTGCTGGTGGTAAGCTCCTATTGTGTGAGCTGACTGGCTAGCTACCACCCTCAATCCGGAGTCTACCGTTAAAAGCGACTTGTCGTGTTCCGGCCTGAGAGCCGGCGTTCCTCTTCCCACCCTTCCCATCCTTTCCATTATATCCCATCCCTTTTCCCATCAAAGCCGGCGAGCATTGGCAACTCCTTTGGCATTGCAAATGTTCATAGGTGACGGCTTAAACATAAAAAAAATTAAACTGCGTTTAAAAAAACTGTCATAAACTTACTACGTAAACGCGTTCAACTCTTGCAGCTCAGAATGATCTAAAACGCGTATTTATGTATCTGCCTGCCTTTTTCTCTTGGACAGAGCACGGTTATAAGATGGTAATAGATTGAAAAATCTTGTTAACATAGTATCTCAAGCTTTAGCCTGAATGAATTTGAAAGATTGAATAGGAATTACATTGAATGAGATGATGTAAATACTTCATGGGTTTGCGTGATGGAGTAGGTGTAATTTAATGTAAGAAATAATACTTAATACGGTGAATAGATTATTCACCTTTAATAGATTTTGAACAAATTATGTTTTGTAACTGGTTAATTGCAAGAATTACATTGATTATTAAAAGTGCGACCGACTTATTTGACTTAACAAGTTTGTTATCATAAAATATCAAAATATCAAACAAGTTATAATAAATATCAAACAAGATGTGAGAGAGAAAATGATGACGTTTAAGTGATAGTGCAAAAAGCACCGCCAGGGTTCCCGCTAAATACTACTTCTGACTTAAGGTACATAATACAAGGTATAATATAAGAACAGTGCTTGCTAATTGAGGAAGAACGGAAATAGGTAATGATTATTATGTGAAATAATTGTATTGAAAATATAATTTCCATTACTGTACGTTATTAGTTTTTGTTACTTTACAACTTTACAAGGTAATATTGGCTTGATTGAGTTAATAGAAATATATTAAATATCCTTGTCTTTATATAAACCATGGAAACTCCACTCTGGAAAATATATTTTTTCTTTCTCCAGTTTTTTGGTATCTTTTTAAAAAGTCATTATCGTCAATAAAAACTTATCATTTAATTTTGCTTTGGCTGTGTTATTAGCGCATGAAAAAAGCCCTAATAATACAGACAGAGCAGTTTTTAATTATTTAATTTTAAACATTTCTTGTTGTATTGTTTTGTACAGTATTCTAGATCAAAATAAACTTAATAATTACTATGTTTTTGATTTATGACGTTCATCACATTTTATATTTATGGATCTCGATAACAGCGCCGTTTACCTAGTTAAAGTCTAAAAGTATCCTCTCTTTTAAATTTTAACCAACGTTGCACATTCACAAAAGTCATTGAAATCGGTTTAGCGGATCCGGAGATCAGCGTGCGTAAAGTTTATGACACAGGGCTTTTATATATTAAGATAAAATACCTAATAATAAGTTTTTTAAGTGGTTACATAAAATAGGAATTCAATTGCTGATGCGCGGCTTATTTTTAGTAGACGAGCATACCGGCCACCTGATGGCAAGTGATCACTGCCGCCCATTAACACCTGTAACCAATTCCATGCGTTCTGCATGGAATTGGTTACAGGTGTGTAAAGTACTGTGTTGCTACTCCTGAGGACCATCCAACCAGGCGACCGTTTTGTCGCCTTCTCATTATCATCAATATCAGTCATTATTGCTACCTTCTGGGAAAGGATGTTTTTTCATAATGATAGAGTGGTATTCCGCGCAATCCTTCTTCTACCACGCTATAGTACAGTATACTGTATACTGTACTTGTCAGTAATTAGACCTATCTTGCTCATTCTGTTAAGAGGCACGATATTATTTGCGGGTCATTAATGGGTTGATCATGTTTCCAGAGATTCAATTATTAAAGATTAAAAAACTTAACACATTTTTTAATACCTACTTTGTAAACATAAGAGGAAAAATAAAATAAATAAATATTTTGTGCAACGCTTTGTAATATTTTTGTTAATTACGTATAATCTGGTATTTTCTATAGTTAGCGTAACGTAACCATTTCAATGACAGATTGGGTACGAGGAATGCTAAAAAATCGTATTTTAGATAGTCCATCACATGCAATTATTGAATCATTGTTTATAACTGTAGAGCACTTAAAGTATTATAACCTTATAAAGTGAATTGGCTTCGAGGTATTTAAGAAGGCTACGCAGCGAGAGACGGGCCAAAACCGCTCCGCTGATGGCCACGGCCGCCCGTACGTCCAGCACTCAAATAATAACATAGAAAATTAACCATAGACATTAGCATCTAATTGTAAACTAGTGCACTAAAAAAGCAAAATGCCAGCAGATTCAACAATGATTATGACGGATGGCGAAGATAAACAAATGCAGAACCTCTTCCAAAGTCTTCCTGAACGGTCAAAACATGAGGACTTCTTACGGCGGGCCGTGGATCTTCTAGTGGAGAGGGTGGTTTTTACAAGGTCTTCCAGGACCTCCAAAGTGGTCGAATGGGCAGCTCCGGAGGATATCAAGCGGGCGATTGATTTGAAACCCCGGGATGGGCCCTCAACTCATGAAGAATTATTGGCGATAATGGCAGATGTAAGTTGATTTGCTGTTAATTTTCAATATAATCAACGCATTACAAGACATGAGATATGACATACCACAGGTCATTATGAAGGTATTTAGATTTTCCTATTTTCCTCTATCGGTTAAGCAAGTAGTGGGTTTAGTAACCAGACATCGGTATATATTACTTACTAGTTACTTTGAAATTTTGAAATAATTATAGTGCCTTGGATTTGAATCTGGATATCTAATATTGGAGGGCGAAATACATGATTTTTAGTTACTTCTATCTTTGGTTTAACTTCCGATTTATTAATATAAATTGATTTGTGATATTATAACTTATTATTTCTAAAAGTTTCCTAATGGTTTATTTTTCCTAAAAAGATTAATTTGTTATTATAAGTTATTATTTTAACATACAGTTAAACTGTTACAATAAAAATAGATGTAAAATAGTTAGAACAATGAAGATTTATTATGAAGTCGGTTCTGCAGTGATGCACTAATACAAGATTCTTAAAAAGGCTAATGAGCGGAAGTGTTAATTATTCAATGTAGCGTTGTTGCGAATACTCTACATTCTTCTCTGCAAAAACGCTATCTTTATTTTAAAAAAAATTACTTATATATTTATTTACTACATCTGTGCATTCTGATCGACTTATTGGATCGACTTTACATGTGTAGTGTTTTATTTTAATGATGAAATAAAAAGACGTCCGGTACTTTGGGAAAGTAACTGTTGTATGTGGGATTTCCACTCACTACAAAAACCTTCTAGCTCCGATAATTACAGGAAGAGGTCGGGTAGTTCCCGAGTTCTCTTGAACTAGACTTTCCTAGCATTCAGATATTCGGGCAGAATCTATCGGCAGAATTTATCGCGCCTAACATAATACCTACTCTTACGTACTTATTACGTATATGTACGTTATTGGCAGATAGGCTACACATTCGTAGTTTTAGACTTTATAGAAACCTTAAATTATCCTCATCCGTTTATGTTCCTGTTTATTTTGAAAATAAGAAGCCCAATTTTTATTTTTTTTTTCTAATGGTCAATAAATTTACAAAAATATCTGAACGTAAAATAATGTAAACAATTTTATAGAATGATAATTTGAAAATACCCTAAAACCTTGTCTACACAACGACCAGTACATGGTTTAACGAATCTGGAAGCAATGATAAGCAACCTCTTTGGGAGAGAGATAATGGTACGTGGTATACTTACTCACTAAAACCCCTTGGTGACCATACACTGCGTATAGGTATATAGTTTCTTTCAATTAAATGCGCTCGTGTTTCCCTAGTGGAATTCCCCTTTGAGTCATCCTGGACCACTTAGGAACAGATATGTTATTAATATATTATGTATTAGATATTTTAAAATAAGAAATTACTTCCTAATCCACGCCACAACCACTCTAATGCAATAAATGTGACCTTGTCTTACCAGCCCCTTAATACACATCATCGGTACATTTATTAGGAGATAAAGGTATTAGATTCGAAGGCTTTCATCAAAGGGGTTTTTTTCTTAACAACAATAATAAACAAGTTTTAGGTCGCCTAAAGCCGAGGGAAACAAAAAATGTATCATGAACTGACGTTCATTGCGTATGTACAAAGAGCAATAAGCCTTTATGTACATGTACATCTTATGGTGAACTATATATTGAGTATTGAGACACAAAAATATTATTTGTATTCCAGGTTGCTCGATACTCAGTCAATACGGCGCATCCTTACTTCGTCAACCAGTTATTCTCTTCTGTGGATCCGTATGGCTTGGTTGGGCAATGGTTGACAGACGCCCTAAACCCCAGTGTGTATACATATGAAGTGGCACCCGTGTTCACTCTCATGGAAGAGGAGGTTCTTCGGGAGATGAGGAGGATTGTTGGCTGGGCGAACGGTGATGGAGACGGCATCTTCTGCCCTGGAGGCTCCATTGCTAATGGCTACGCTATCAGCTGCGCTCGTTTCTACTTCTACCCTGAAGTCAAGGTATGTTTTTACGTATGGCTATTTGATATTTTTAATTAATATAAGATGAATCCATAATTTGTTCTGCGGAGTCCTAATTATATTGTGTATTGCTGCCACCAAGACAAAATACAATTAGCAATTATAGGGAACACGACTAGGGAATATAACGAACCGCCTAGCTCATGCAACACCTAGGTATGGAACAGTTTACTGAAAAAATTATCTACCCGCATGCCATAATGAATGTGGATTTTATTGTGTTATACAATACAAAATTTTACATAAAAATGTAAAATAAAAAATATATGTATAATAAGATACGTTAATGTATTGTAATAAAGTCTTCCTCGATATGGATCATATTGAAATTGAAAGGCTTATTGAGCCAATTAAGTAATTTTATTAATAGCGAAAAGCAAGATAATATACTAAATACATTTTTACTTTTGAGAGCCTTTATTAAATTAATTAAATAAAATGCTGATATTGATACTTTAGGTAGATAATTTAAAATATCAAACATGAAACTATTAATTTTTAGCATGACTAATAGTAGCACTAGGTATTTAAAGTGTTTAACATAACTAAAAAAGTAGCAACTAGGTCAAGCAATTATTGGGACCCAGCTATTAAACTTGCGAAGGCAAATTTCATAAATAAGTATACAGTACTCGTTTTAGGAATTTCTGTATCTAAAGAAAATTATTATGAACGTTTTCTACCCATTTTAATAAAATATTATATTAAATTCAGCTATTGAAATGAGTAGATTAATTTCACTAATACATTTTTGCGAAATGTGAAGTATTCAATTATTAAAGCAATTACTTTTAGATGACTACCGTTAGATAACTACTTCTGGGTTCAGTTTCATTAAAATATTCTTTATATAAACCACGATTCCTAATATAAGTGAATCAGAAACAAAAAGGACTTAAACTTAAAACAATTTCTGTCCGACTGTCCTCCATAATTCCCGAAGAAGGTTGAAAATTAAGTGGGAATATAATTCAAGTTTATGTATGTTTCGAACGGGGAGTTATGCCCACCATACCATTTTTAGCGTTATTCAAAGCTTGGGTTGCGGTGGAAATGCGTGGCTTGTCATGGTGGGTGCTTGAATGGTTTCACTTCATATGAGGTGACCATCTATATAAATCCGCAAGAGTGGCAACGCATTTAAAAATAATCAATTTCAGGTAAAATTACAATTCTGTACAATCGTTTACGTAGTTTACGGTAAAATAAGGTTTTTGTTTTGTCGGTTATCATTACGTGCAATTAACGAAATCTGTACTTATATTATAAAGCTGAACAGTTTGTTTGTTTGAACGCGCTAATCTCAAGAACTACAGGTTTGAATTGAATAATTCTTTATGCGTCCATTTATCGAGGAAGGCTATAGGCTATATAACATCACGCTACGTCCGATAGAAGCGCAGCATCAATGAAAATGTAACAAAAACGGGAAAATTTAGGGTTTTTCCTCAAATTAAGCAGGTGAAACCGCGGGATACAACTAGCATTCAATAAGAAAAACATATCTACTTTATAGACACTACTTTCGATTGTTTTAATTTGACACGGCACTTAATAATAATGGCCGTGAATTATCAGTATTTTACGCGGGTTTTTGGTAAAATTACGTATTTTTGTAACCCTAGCAACAACCCTAGATTCAGATAAAATTTCAGCTTGATCGGACGACATGTTTTCAAGAATACAAAATTGAAGTTAGTAGATATGGATCGTGTCTTGTTTGTTTATATGAAAGATATACTAAAACCTTGTTTGAAGTATGTATGTATGTAACTTTAGTAAAAGAAATTATAAAAGTCGGTCAAGTAGTTTAAGATAACATATAAATACAATTCACATACATGTCCTAATATTTATTTTCAGATATGAATATCTTATTTATCTATTCTATTATAAAACTGAAAAGTCTATTTATTATGCTAAACTAATGAACCAATTTTAAAGAAACTCCACGATTAGAGTTGGTAGGAGAAAACTGAAAACCCATAAAAAAACGGTTTTTTTATTCGGTCCAGTAGTTGAGCATTATTGGTATTGTATCTAGCTGCTAAATATATTGCCTAAGTACCTACTTCTGAATATGTTAAAAATGAAAGATATATGGATTAATTTAATTACCGTAAATAAGTACTTAATTTAAGTACGGAACGAAGTTCATAAACAGGGGTAACTACTTACTAACACGTCTGTTCTTCGCTAGGTTTAACATTAAGAAAAAAATATCTGTAAGTTTTACATATACACTATTAACCCAACTTCGAAAAAGGAGGACGTTCTTAACTTTCATCCTTAATTCTTGAAAATGTTAATTTTTTATGTAATGATACACTCTTTCTTTTGAAGATACTAGAATCAGTATATTTATGTAATGTAGTAGATTGTTAGGATTATTAGGATCAGAGTAAAGATTTGTTACCATTAAGCCATATTGTGTGAACAATACGTATCTGGTAAACTTCTGACTTAAAATTTATATTAGGATTTCTAAGTTCTTAAAGTCGATCACAGATCCATGTTTATCATTGAGAACTATGATGAGCCAAGTATTAGTACTTACAACACTTTAAATTAGAAGACATTAGTGCAAACATTAATGTTATATGACCGAACGTTGCAGAGGTAGTGCTGCTGCAATCAGAACTAAGTACTAAATATTTTTAATTAGTTAATTATTTCGAATAAACACAAAGTTATGTCTTCGAACCTACTGTCCTAAAAATTATACGTAAAATTACATAGATAACCTATTGTCATAATTTGCTGATCAAGATTGCTCATTGTCTATCCAAGAGATTGTTGATTAGACAATAATTGTGCACGCGATGAAACTAATTGATATACTTAAATTAAATTGTGTTTTTGTATTATATAACTGTAGCGTGAAATATGGATTCAATTCGTAGTTACGAGATATCTAATTAGTTGAAACTGCAGTAGGTACACTTAGTAACTAATAATTTAACTTCTTGTAACATTTCATTGGAATAGAATAGGGTTGACGATGGGAATTAGGACGTGGAATATTCAATTAAATTGAAATTGAATTCCTAAAATGAGTTTCTTTCCTTTCTACATTGAGTTTGTTAGTTTGATTATTTATTAAGTTTTTTGTTTTCTGAATTAGGACATCATCAACACTTGGTAAAGTTCCATCATGTAATCTGGCTGGCTCGCATGACTTGGCTCCCAGGCCGAACCGTACAGTCATAGCGTATTCCGGTAGTGCGTCTGAAAATCAGATTCCCTCTTCTTACCTATCCCATCATGTTGCGTCTCTCTTAGCTCTCTTCCTGCTTTTGTAGACATATCTTTGGAGTATGTGGGCTCTTCGCGTTCCTTCTTCCTCTGAGCTCGCCGTCATAAGTTCTTAACCCGACGGCTGTGGATATGCATTCCATTTTTCCCTTCATAAGCGGTGTCGCATTAGCGACTCTTCTGATGTTGCAAATGAGCATAGGTGAGGCTGACTATTAGGTATCCTCGGTACTATTAGCCCGTCTATATAAAATTGGCTATGTTTTCCATTGCTGGACTGTGGCATAAAGAAGGTTGCTACAAGTTCTCATGTATACTACCATTGGTAGCCGTCCATAGTGAATGACTAGGGCAAGGGCTGGCGAAGTATGTCTGGGGTTCGAAAAATCGTTTTATTACATTCTTTTTAAGGTGTCAATAGTTACTATTCTTTTAGTTTTTTGATAAACAATCAAGTTAAATGAAACAAAACTGGTGAAGTACGAGTCGGGTTCTTTGCGTTGACTTAGAACTTTGATTTTTTATAATTTCAACTTCATACCTCTATGTGTGCCTGAGAAAAAGGGTTGGACAGACAGACAGATACCCAGACGGACAACGAAGTGATCCTCTATGAGGTACAGAAATTAAATGATTT